>JBBPBX010043326.1:17363-27972 GCA_038048925.1 Garcialebias charrua | reverse complement strand
TACTATTTTATGCTTATGTTTATTAAATGTTTTAGTGTTTTAGTGTTTAAATGGTTACTGTTGCACCGAGGGACTGAGAGAAACGCAATTTCAATCCTGTGTATGTCCTGTACATATTGCAGTTCTGACAATACATAGTTCCCATGTGACGTCACATCTGCGGAATTTCCGGGTTTTACCCTCATGCGTGGAGGCGGAGCTGCAGTTACAGGACAGTCTACTGGATGTGTATTTTTCACGTTGTTTTTTTTTGTTAATTTCTAATTAATTGCAATGGTTACTTTGTGTTGGGTCAGTGGGTGTTCCAGTCGGGTAGACGTTTGGGCAACGCACAGGTTTCACTTAATCCAAAAAAAAGTAAACGTGAAGGATTTATCTCATCGGAGAAGCTCACAGCAGCCCCATCGCTCTCTGACTGCTCGGATCTGCTCAGAAGACGTCGTGCTTTTGGCCGGTAAACAAAATATTCTACATAAATCATTTTGTGAAACAATGTCAGAACAATGTTAGAGTACAACTGTCTGTGTGTTAGAGCTTTTTTTTTTTTTTCATTATTTAGCAGCACCGTCTTGCTGTGGTTAGCTTAGCATGTCGCTAACGCGACAACGGCCTCTTCATGCCTGGACAACGGTCTCCCCGCCGGTCACCGCCCCAGTGGGGGAAGGAGGACGGGAGCCAAGTCGTGCGGGCGACGCGTCGGCCCCATGGGACGTGCCCCCGCGGCCGCGACGGATCCACGCCGTCCGACCTACCTGAGCTCGCCGCGAGCCTCCGTGCGACGGACCCTCCGCTCCGGATGCTAACGCGACATGCTAACTTCCAACACGGTAACACTCAAAGTGCTGGTCCTGGTCCGTGTTGAGCCTGGACTTTTTTTGGCTGTGTGTTATTTTAGTTAAACCTTTATTTAGCTGGTTAGATATGATTGAGACAGTTTACACATCTTTTTTGGATTTAAAGCTGTGAAGCTCCTCGGTGTGCGCTCCTCGTAGTAATTAAATAATTAATGATATCAGAGTAACTTCTTGGTGACAAGTTGTCCGCTTCGTCTGCCATGATTTCTTTCTCCAACTCATTCAACTCCGACCACTGCTATTTTGCTCTTGTGCCTTGGTCAAGCTAGTACTGTATTTAGCTGTGGTAGCTCGAGTCTGTTTGTCCGCCATTTCTGCCTTTACGAGTGGCGAAAAACCCGGTATTGCGCAATACTCGTCACGTGTGTGGGAACTATGTATAAAGTTGACTTTGACTTTGACTTTGACTTTGAGGAGAAAAACTGTGGGAAAGGCTGGATTGATTGGGGGGATGAAAGAGGAATGATGAAGATGGGTTGATGGTTGTTATGGTGATAATGGAAGAGGAAGCTATTACAGTTACATATTATTAATATAAAATATTTATTTTAGGTTGTGCATTTTTTATTTTTGACTTTGGTCATTTACAAAATTATTTTATTGTCTTGTGCTTTAAAAACTATTTAACTAACACAAATATTTAAAGTGTCATCCATCCATCATCCATCTGTCTGTCCATCATCCATCTGTCCATCCATCATCCATCTGTCCATCCATCATCCATCTATCTGTCCATCCATCCAGTCTTCAATATTCCCATTCATCATCAATCCATCTATCATTCATCCATCCATCCATCCCTTCATCCATATGTCCATCATCCAACCATAGGTCTATCCGTCTGTCCATCCATCCATCCATCCATCCATCCATCAATATGCCCATCCATCATCCATCCGTCATCCATCAGTATTCAATCTTCATCATCAATCCATCTATCATTCATCCATCCATCCATCCATCCCTTCATCCATATGTCCATCATCCAACCATAGGTCTATCAATCTGTCATCCATCCATCCATCCATCAATATGCCCATCCATCATCCATCCGTCCATCCACCCAGTCTTCAATCTTCCCATTCATCATCAATCCATTTATCATTCATCCATCCATCCATCCCTTCATTCATATGTCCATCATCCAACCATATGTCTATCCATCTGTCTGTCCATCCATCCATCTGTCTGTCCATCCAATCATCTATCCATCATCCATCTATCTGTTTATCCATCCATCCATCTGTCCTTCAATCCATCCATTATCTATCATCCATCCATCCATATGTCTGTCCATCCATCATCCATCCGTCCATCCATCCAGTCTTCAATCTTCCCATTCATCATCAATCCATCTATCATTCATCCATCCCTCATCCATCCATCCATCCCTTCATCCATATGTCCATCATCCAACCATAGGTCTATCTGTCTGTCCATCCAGTTCTATCCATCATCCGTCTATCTGTTTAATAATAATAATAATAATAATTAATTCAATTTATAACGCACTTTTCATTACTGAAAATCTCAAAGTGCTACACATATATTGAATGCTACACACATTCATAAACCGGTGGCGGCAGACTACCATGCAAGGTGCTTTCCAGTCCTACCGGGAGCAACTCAGGGTTAAGTGTCTTGCCCAAGGACACAACGACACATGGTGCGGGTCCCGGGAGTCGAACCGCCAACTTTCCGATCGGGAGACGACTGCCATTACCACTACACCACGGCCGCCCGTTTACCCATCCATCCATCTGTCCTTCCATCCATCCATTATCTATCATCCATCCATCCATCCATCTGTCTCTTTGTTTATCTATCCATCCATCCATCCATCCTTCAATCAATCCATCCATCCATCATAGATGGCTACATCATCGATCCATCTGTCCTTCCATCCATAACTATATAACATCCATTATGCATCCATATATCCATGCATCTATCTATGCATCCATCCATCCATCATTCATCCATCTGTCATCTATCCAGCCAGCCAGCCATTTATCCATCCCATCTATCCATCCATCCAGCCATTCATCCATCTGTCCATCCATCCATCCATAATATTGTCAGAGATTGTGTAAGAATTTTGGTCTTTGTTTTTAATAATGTAATTTTTCTGCACTTTGGTGCAATGACTACAAATCTGATTCTGATTAATTTTAATCAAAAATGTAGCTTCAGTGGCATCTTAGAATTTATCCTGATTTGGCGTGTTTGCAATGTCTATGAAAACACAATAAAGTTGCTCAAAAAAAGCTAAGTCTGGTCCTCTGGACATTCAAAAAATAAAACAAACTGAGGAAGTCTTTCGGACAAAAGACGAAACGTTTCTACAATTTTTTTTGCATTGTTTTGTTTTGTTTTTTTAATGTCCAGAGGACCAGACTTAGCTTTTTTAGATGTTTCTACCTGGATTATTGAGCATGCATCAGGGTACAATAAAGTTGCATTAAAAAAAATTAAGCTTCAGTAAATCATTCTTGTATTTGTCCGTGTTCTGTGGACCAGTGGCTGTAATAAGAAGTACGCAGTCACACAGCAGTCTTTCTGGTTAGGCTCAACCTGAAGCTATGGGAAAACATATGGCACATGGAGCAAAGGACCGACTCTGCGGAGGACTTACCCCTATCCTGTTACCCTGCAGTGACATACAGTTAGTTGTTGTCACTGACAGCTGCTGCTCATGAATGCTGCCCTTGTGCCAAGTTTGTCTGAAGCCCGAACAACGTGTACATTTTAAATAAAACATTTAAAGACGTGGTCAGTGAGGAAAGACGAATAAATAAACTTTAGAGGTGAGAAGTTCAGAGGATACTTTTGAATAAAGCAGACACATTTACATATATACTGAACAAAAATATAAATGCAACATTTTGGTTTTTGCTTCTGTTTTTCATGAGCTGAACTCAAAGATCAAAGATTTTTGTCGTACACAAAAGGCCTTTTTTAAAAAAATATTAAATATTGTTCACAAATTTGTGTAAATCTGTGTTAGTGAGCACTTCTTAGCCGAGATAATCCATCCACTTTACACATGTAGTTTATCAAGATATCAAGAGACCAGCTGCAACAATTGATTTGCATAACCAAAGAATTTATGCACAAACTATTGAAAACTATTGAAATTAGTTTGAAAATTAGAAAGAGTTATTCATTTTGTTCTGTTACTGGAAGATTATTATTGTTTGAACTGATTGTTTGAAAAAAGGGGCAGATATAATAAGATTTGTTTCTTCTTTCTGATACCTTTCTTTTTTTTTAAATATTTTGTATGTTATCATTTTTGGGATTGTTTTGTATTGTGTTTTTTGTAATAAAAAAATGAACACATTTTATAAATAGAATAAAATAAATAAATGAAACCATCCCGGAGAAGCTCATCTGCATTAGAGCTGTCATTTCTAACTTGGGCCTGAAGCCTGGGCCGAGTTGTAATAATGTGCTGGATGGGCGGGCCGGGTTGGTGTCGGGCCCTTGATTGTGTCAGCGGACGTGGCTGGCAATCCAATAAAATGGCAACATGGCTCACTAGAAAATCCAATTATATGGCACTGTGGATTGCCATACATCACAACCGCACGCATCCATTTCACCACGAGCTGTCCGGCCTTGAAAGAGGTAAAATAAAGTTGAGTTAAGCTTCAGATGGGACTATACCAGTGGTGTGGTCTACGTGATACGCGCGTGTATACCCACTAGAAAAGTGTACGAATTTCAGTATACCCATTTAAAAGTGCCCATTGATACATGACATATCATTGGGCACGCATCATTGAAATGTTAAATGACAGCTAAATGCTTCAACAATCCATCTGTATGCAGCGTTCATTTACAGTATTACATTCACTTAACCAATGAATTATTGTACAATTCTGTACTTACTACTTAATACTTGAACATGTTTTGCTTTGATACAGTTTTATAAATTCTTTAAAGGTTTTAATACAAAGCCAACCGTTGTACAAAGTTTGTTGTACATTTATTAAATTACAAGCATCAGAGAAATTTGGAAATGTTCAATATGCTTAAAAATAAAAATAAATTGACGATTACATTGTGCTGACCGGTGGTTTCCAAGCACAGTATACCAACTACCAAAATGTAGACTACACCACTGGACTACACGGTCAGGAATCAATCCATTGCCCAAATGGACGTTCAGTCGCTGCATGGGCGCGGCCGACGACCCAAACAGGTGAGATCCCAAAGCAGACATGTCAGAGCAGGGTCCATGTCTGAATAATGCAGAATGCAGGCAGAAGCAGGGATTTAATGTGCTTTGACGGCCATGAAAGGTCAAACACCCCCGCAGCTCCGATCTTCTACCCCTTTTACCCAGCCACACACATCCACCGATGGTTAATAACCATATACTGTAAGCAGTCAAAGCTTACCATATTTTCTGGACAAAAAGTTGCTCCGCCCTATATGTCGCATTAGACCAATTATGTCCAATAAAGTGGAAAAATCCATAAACGTGTCGCACCTCTGTATATGTCGCATCTATTATGCGTCACCGCTGACGCGTTGCATGTTACGCGTCACCGTTGACAACCTGAAATGTGGGCCGGTGTTTTGCCCTGCTGCAAATGGCGGCCACAGGAGCGTGCACGGAAGGACTTTAACAAGATTAACAGGGTAAAAACAATTATTTGTTTGCTGAAAATTATAGCAAAGATGTGTCTTAGCTTAACCTGTCCTTAATAAATTCACATAATGGTCAAATCAGCTGGATTTAAAAATTAGTTTTGTTACGTGCACGCACACGGGTGGGATGGCTTCATTTCTTTAAATTTTAGCAGGATAAACGCTTAAAATATATATTTCTTAGCTGACTTTATAGCACAAGTGTTCCTGAGCTTAACCATTCCTTAATAAATTCACGTAATGGTCAAATCTGCTGGATTTTAAAAAGTAGTTTTGCCACGTGCAAGTGCAGCGAGCGGATACGCATCATTTCTTCAAAATTCAGCAAGATAAACACTTAAAAATATATATATTTGTTGGCTGACGTTATAGCAGAAGTGTTTCTGAGCTTAACCGTTCCTTAATAAATTCACGTAATGGTCAAATCAGCTGGATTTAAGTTGTTTCGCTTTGACGTCTTCCAAACGGTCGCAAAAATAAATTATAAATAAATTGAATTTTAGCTCAAACATCTCCTACAGCTAATGGGTTATAAATATCCATCCAGTGATCACTTTCTGTAAGTTTCATCAACAGTTGTCGTGTGGTTCATGAGTTATTTTGCTAACAAACACTAGTTCAGACCTACCTCCAGAGTTCAGGAGGCCGGGTTGCGACAGTGTGAGTCCGAGCAGAGGAGGCTTTTTTCGGACACATGAGCTAGGAACAGTCGGTGGACCCTAGCGGCCGAAAGTGGTACTGCTCCATTTTTTTCGTCAGAATGAATGGAAACGGTCATATTTCAGCCAAAAATTGGTCTAGAAATATGGGGGGGAAATCCATAAATATGTCGCTTCACCCCATAATTCGTAGGACATGAAAATTAGTTTAAAAAAACTGCGACTTATAGGCCGGAAAATACTGTATTTAAAAATGTCTGGTGTTATTTCGGTTTCCGACCTGTAGTTACTGTTAATTCGTCGGGTGGGGTGGGGTTCGGAAATGATGGCTACAGGCTGGGGCTGGGTCAGGTTGGATTTTTTTTTTTGCCCCAAATGCAACTTTAATCTGCATGCTCGTCGTCCTCATTGGGGTCTCCGCCTGATGACAGTTGATCACTGGAACTGACCTGATTGGTTAAATGCTCGTGTTCAATGGCGTATGGCACGTTGGAGAGGAGTTCTCTTCACAGATGAATCCCTGTTTTCACTGTACAGTACAGGGCAGACGGTATGATGTGTGGGTGAGCATTGTGAATCCTATGGTGGAGGTGGAGTTATGATGTGTGCAGGCGTAGGTTATGGACAAGGAGCACAGGGGCTGGGTTACTCGTGGTCTGCAGTCGTCAGGCATGGCTGGATGTTCTGAAAAACTATGAACATGGACATTCCTGCAGCCAGTATGGCAACTGCTGCTCCCTCAAAAGCACAAAGTCTGCGTCATTGTGCTGTGAGATAAAACTGCACATTTTAGAGTGGCCCTTTATTGTGGTCAGCCTAAGCCACACCTGTGCAATAATCCTGCTGTCTAACCAGCACCTCGATATGCCACACGGTGGATGGATTATCTTGATAAAGGAGAAGTGCTCACTAACACAGATTTACACAAATTTGTGTGATTGTGTTTTTTGACCTTTGAGTTCAGCTCGTGAAAAATGGGAGTAAAAACAGAAGTTCTACGTTCATACTATACTGTTGTTCATTGCGTATGTAATTTCTTTATGGGCATTTATTATAAAGGTAGTCCCCGGGTTACGACGGTCTTGAGTTACGACGTTTTGCGGTTACCAACGCCCTCCCATTGAAAAGCATTGTTTCAAGTTACGTGGTTTATGCGCCTTTACACCAGAAAATGAAACTTACAGGGGAGGGAGGGAGGGAGGGAGGGGGGAGCTTGATGCACTGGAAACTTCTGGAAACTTACAGGAGACCTCAGGCAGACCGGAGCAGAGGAGGTCAGGAGGGGCTAATATGCTAAATATGCTAACTCTGGACTGCGCGTGGAAATACAGGAGACCTTATTGTTTTGAGCGGAGGTTTATGAGGCAGACAGGCTACAGCTGAGCAACTAGCTTTTTTTTTTTGCTATGGACCGCGTGAAGCTGCAGGAGCTCGGAGGTGCACAAGCTAACATGCTAACAGACGGAGGAAGAATTGACCAGCTCTCAGTAAGAAATTAACTCTTTTTCCCCTTCATTATGGCTCCAAATGTATGTGTTTTTTGATAAATATGTAGGGTACTGTGTTAAGCGCTTGGTAAAAATACAGTACTGGATGTATGAGGTGCCGTTTGGACGTATTTTCCGACTTACGATGATTTCCGTGTTACAAACGGGCGTAGGAACGGAACTGCGTCATAACTCGTGGACTGCCTGTACTCAGTACCACTGATAGACATTGTGTGGTCAGCCTTAAAAATGAAATCCTAAAGAACGTCTTTGATGTCAAGTTTGATAAATATTTCATTTTAAACAATAGCTTTATTCATTTATGTTCTCACATTTGCAGCACATTATTTAGCTTCTGACACAAAATAACTGTCAGAGACCTGCAACCCAACTACCATTAGCCAGCCTCGTTCACTGAACCCTGAGATGTCTTCTTGTTGCTTGCTGTGATTTAGGAAAAGACAGAGTGGTTGACGTCAGCCTGCTGCACCTCCGAGCCGTCGAGGAAAACAGTGACAGCCTTGTTGCTGTAGATACATGAAAGTGTAAAACTGCATCTTAGCTCAACCTTGTAGTGATGACAGACGGTTTGTGCAGTCAGCCAGCAGGGGGATTTGTAAATGTGAGACATTTGACACGCCTTCGATGGTTCTGCGATGTTAGCTTCGACTATGAAAGCTCACATCATTACAGGACTGAGTGTTTATGATCAGCTTAAAGTGTAACACACCTTTGCCGCCATATTTCAAAAACCTTTTTGTGTAAATGGATATTTATAAATGCAAAGATTGCAATTAAAAACTGTGAGAGTTCAGCTCTGCCAGCCTTCCTACACAAGATGGTGCCAACAAGCCACACCTGTGAACCATCAAGTGCAAAAGGCAGCAGAAGACCTCCAGTCACTGCTGGAGCATTACCTGCCTACATAGTGTGTTTCTGACCACCTTGTATTTGTCTAATGAAAGATAAGATGCACCTTGTGTCCCTCTGTGCTTTCAGCGTTACTTCTGCTGCCTACCCAAGGGCGTAGATTTCATCTCATTATTGGGGGGGACCATAAACAGGGAAATTTTTTAAGAGCAATTTTGGGGGGGTCGGCAAAGTTACAGTGAAATGTAATGCAAAATGTACAGAGGGAAGTTTATCCAAACTGCATGCATATACTATGCAGAATAATCAACAATAATATTGATTTAAATGGCATGTATTTTATTTAGTAGTCTTAATACTACTATTAATCAGTACAACAGTGATACTCATTACTCTTGTTAAAAAATGTAATGTGTTCAATCTGCAGTACAATAGACGACAAATAATGACAAGTGGCAAAATGAGAATTTTGCAAAATAGGTCCCCTCTAAATATTGTTTAAATTTCAGTTTGGCTTGTATTCATAGATTGCTGTGGTCAGTGTCACTGATAATCTGGTACAACATCTTCCCAAAATCTTAATGCTTAAAAAGAAAACAGTTTTCAAGGAGAAGAAATACTTTAATGCAGGGGTCACCAAACTTTTTGAGACTGAGAGCTACTTCAGTGGGACCAAGAGGCACAAAGGTCCACTTGTTCGTTCCAAACAAATTTGCATGGTTCAACTTTAATCATAGTATTAATAATAATACATTTACATACATGTGAATATATGACTGCCTGATCACATCTGATCTGGTCTGTATTATTAAAGACTCCACACAATGCTTTAGCTTGGTAAATATGATCAATTATTATTGATAATTACCAGTAGTGATTAGAACTCTCAATCAAGAACTTGAGTCCTCAGTTTGAATAATGTTTTGGTTCTTCTGTGCAAATGTAAATTGTTCTTAGCTTTGACTGGGAGTGTGGATGGTTGTTTGTCTCTTTGTCTGTCTCTGTGATGGACTGGAGACCTGTCCTGGGTGTCCCTGCCTTCACCCAAAAGCAGCTGAGATTGGTTCCAGTCCTAAACAAGGGGGCATAATGGATTACTTATTAACTGATATTTAAACATAAACACTATTTCTTTTATGTTAAACTCAGTTTGTAACATTTGAAATTCGTTGTATTTTATAAATATTTTATTAACTGTTTTGTAGAAATGAACACGTTTGTAACATTCATTCAAAATATGCCTTAACAAATCTGTAGCATTTTTTAAGAACCTATTAAGAATAAAATGTTCCAGTTGCAGATACAAAATATCAATAATGTAATATAATAAACAGTGACATTTTTTAATTAACCATGTGACATAAGTATTGATCCTCAACATTTTTTATAATAATAATTTAAAGCCCTTAAAACAACCACAGCTGCAACAAAGTGCTACACATATGAAATCATTTTAACTAATCATCACATCTTCTCTACTCTTTTTTAATTAATTATCTTTCACATATTTTATCATTACTTCTTTCAAGAGCTCCACACCTGAAAATATGATGAATGTGAATCCATCCTGCTCAAAGCTGCGCTGACATTCTACTGTCTGTTGCAGAGCCACCAGGGAGCTAGTTAGCATTGAAGCTAGTGTGTTAGCTGATGAAGTGACGCTCCAAAGTGTTTTTCTGCCACTAATGATGCACAGACACACTTGTCTTTCAACACTGTGAAAGACCTTTTCCTCCCAGTCACTGTCACCTATGTTTTAAGTAGCTACTTACTGGAAGTTAGTACTTTGTGCAGCAGCTCACTCCCCACCAGCGGCTCCGCGAGCCTGTGACCTCCGCTGCTGTTGTTGTTCCTTGTAAACATTGGACTAAACCATTTGCCAACAGAGAAGGGGGGGTGGGCAAAATTTCCTTCTTTTTTTTTAGAATAATGGCGGATTTCTCTCTTTTTTTGCCTTTTTATATTTATATTGTTTAAAGACACGATTTCCTTTATTGAATTATTGGGGGGGACAGATCTATATTTCCCCAAGATTGGGGGGGTCCGGACCCCCCCGACCCCCCCAGGATCTACGCCTATG
>JBBPBX010043326.1:0-11473 GCA_038048925.1 Garcialebias charrua | reverse complement strand
TGTGTGTGTGTGTGTGTGTGTGTGTGTGTGGGGGGGGGGGCATTTCTTTCCACTGTCACATTGCCATAGAGAGTGAGAAAGAGTGCTCCCCGCGGACACCTCTCAACCACGCTGTGTCATTTCTCCTTTCCACCTCCTAGGACGACCCAACAAACACTTGCAATTCTAAAAATGTGTATGCGTTATGCAAATGAGAAGCTGCTTACACTGGACCCCGGGGGGTCTGAAGTGACTGGGTGTGTGACGAGAAGTCAGAGGAAGACAGAGAGATATGACATGGCTCTGCCATGTTTTTGCATCACGCAGTGAACCCCTGGTGTTAGAACTCATTTGTGATACACGCCACAGCCGCATTCTGCGCACTCCCTTGGCTTTCCCTTTCTCTCTATCTTTGTGTGTGTGTGTGTGTGTGTGTCCTTCTCATCCAAGAATTCAAGGCCTATCAAAAGACTATGTGACATTTGATTGACTCTTGTGTCAGTGATCTGTCTCTTCCATGTAGGAGATGAACTCTCATTTCTCTGCTGACCAGAAGTGTTCAGTTTCCATCATGTCCAGTTGTATTACTGCCACGGTCGATGATGTTTTCAAATCTTCATTGATCTGCTCGCTGACCAAACAGAATATCCTGTTTCACTTTCACAGTCTGATGACTCAAACCAAACTTATCATCTAAAAAAGCTAAGTCTGGTCCTCTGGACATTCAAAAAAACAAAACAAAGCAAAAAAAATTGTAGAATTGTTTCGTCTTTCGTCCGAAAGACTTCCTCAGTCTGAGGTGCTATGTTCAGCTCAGTCTTATAAATAGCACCCTCTCACAGTGTTACACAACCAGTTGGCTGATGACAGCCGAAACCAGCTGCTCACATGATCAAGGAGGACCATCAGCCTAACGATGGATCGTTAGCACCCTGATGGTTGGTTGCTATTCACAGAGGGCTGAGTGATACTAGCAATAACAGCATTGTAAGAGGGGTCAAGAGGACCAGACTTAGCATTTTTTAGAGTTTTCTATCTGGATTATTGAGCATGCATCAGGGCAAACGTATCATGTTTTTAAATTAATCCATTTATTTATTTATTATTATTTGTTTGCTAGTGAGGACCCATGCACCAATACGGGAACCTGACTTTAGTAAAACTGTCCTAAAAGTATAAGAATATTCAAAATGAAACAATTTAGTTGTACAAAAATTGACTCTGCATTTTTCTGTGTATAGTTGCTTCTGTACATTTTTGGCATACTTTCAGCTATTTCGATGAATATCAAAATGTTCCACTCATTAATCAAAGCAGGTTTCTCTTGAAAACGAGTCCTCATGACTCAATGAGACTAACCTGTATATACAGGTTGAATGAAATTAAAAGCTCTGAGGAATGGAAAATGGAAATCAATGATATCCTGGTAAAAGGGTAAGAAAAGCCCTTTTTGGATCTTTATACCTCAGACATACTTCACAGTAAAGACAATATTCAAAGTTTAATTAGTCGGAGTTGAAGTTGAAATTAACATGACTAGCCTGGCTTTATCAGAGTCAAAGTCAGAGTTCCTTTAGTGTAATTCACATTCCATGTGGTACATGTGGTGGAACGAGATCATGTACTCAGGGTCCCAGTTACATCCAACAATAAAATGTAAAACAAAACAGTAATAACATCTAAGATATGAACTAAGAAAAACATCAACTAAATATATGCTAAGCACTAATAGCATGAAACAATAAAAACAACACGTCGAACAGCAGCACGAACACGAGTCTGTATGAGCAGATGAGCATGACTGAACACAGCAACAAGAAACAGATCAGTAGCAACAAGAAACAGATCAGCAGCAACAAGAAACAGATCAGCAGCAACAAGAAACAGATCAGCAGCAACATGATGGGATTTTTTTCACAGTGATTATTCTTGTTATTTATTCATGAGTCTAACAGCCTCAGGGTAGAAGCTGTTCCTCAGTCTAGTGGTTCTACACTTTATGCTCCTCAACCTCCTTCCTGAGGGGAGTGGGGCAAAAAGTGTGTGTGCTGGGTGAGTGGGGTCCTTCATGATGCAGGTGGCTCTCTTCCTGCATCTGGATGGTGGGGAGACTGACTCCAACATCTTCTGTGCAGCCTTCACCACTCTCTGCAGAGCTTTTCTTTCTGCAGCTGTGCAGCCTCCATGCCACACGTTGATGCTGGAGCACAGGATGCTCTCCACTGCACACCTGTAGAAGGAGGTGAGGACTGACCTTCCCAGTCCAGCTTGCCTCAGCCGCCTGAGGATAAGGAAGTAGTCTCTGATGAGCTTTCTTGATCAGACTGGTGGTGTCGTTGCTCCAGCTCAGGTTGTTGTTCAGGTGTACACCCAAGTACTTGGAGACCACTTCCACTGCAGATCCTCCTATGTTCAAGGGGGTAGATGTGTTTGTTCCTTCTGAAGTCCACGACCATCTTCTTAGTTCTCTTCACATTGATGCGAAGGTTATTCTCCATTCACCAGCTCTCCAGATGTTCCACCTCCTGCCTGTAGCTGGACTTAATACAAAGTATATAATAATATAGTAGCTAGACTTGATATCGTTTAGGATTTTTACACAACCACAGGTTAATATTTATGATTTTATACAAATTTTAACAAAGGGTCTTTGACAGATCATAAAATACAGATGTTTTCAGGTATGGAATTATCTTAGTAATAAGTTGAAATTTAAGAAATTGGTATTTGGGATTTAAAAAAAAACTAAAGATCTAGTTACAGTATTTATAAATTATATTGTTAAGTGATTATTATGTGAAGACTGTATTGTATTTAAGATAAGGAAAATAGTTTACTTTGTTTTGTTCCTATGGTTTCTAAATTGATCAAACCTTTTGCAAACAACCTTTTCCAGTTCTGTCTCCTCCTTTATGTCCATGTCTCTTTCTCCAGACCATACAACAGCTGGTCTCACCACCGTCTTGTAAACTTTTCCTTTGACCTTTGCCTTTTGTCACTAATCACTCCTGAAACTTTTCTCCATCCACTCCATCCTGCCTGGGCTCTCTTTTTCACTTCTTTACCACATTCCCCATTTTCCTGGACAGTGGACCCAAAGTACTTGAAGCCCTGCACCTTTGTGACCTCTGCTTCTTGTAGTCTCACTGTTCCACTGGCCTCCCTCTCATTCACACACATGTACTCTGTCTTACTACAGCTGACTTTCATTCCTCTTCTTTCAAGTGCATACCTCCACCTCTCCAAGTCCTCTTCCACCTGTTCTCTGTTCTCACCACAGATCAGTGTCATCTACAAACATCATAGTCCATGGGGATTCCTGCCTGACCTCATTTGTTAGTCTGTCCATCACCAGAGCAAACAAGAAGGTTCTCAGAGCTGATCCTTGATGCACTCCCACCTCCACCTTGAAGCTATTTGTCACTCTTACAGCACATCTCACCACTGTTCTGCTGTCCTCTTACATGTCCTGTACCAGTCTAACATACTTCTCTGCCATTCCAAAGTTCCACACCTCCTCCCTCAGCACCCTGTCATATGCTTTTTCTAAATCCACAAAGACAAAATTGAGTTCTTTCTGACCCTCTCTGTACTTCTCCATCAGCATTCTCAAAGCAAAGATGGCATCTGTGGTGCTCTTTCTTGGCATGAAACTATACTGTTGCTCACAAATAGTCACCTATTGTCTAAGTCTTGCTTCCACAACTCTCTCCCAGACAGTGGCGGTTCTAGACCAGTTGTACTGGTGGGGCCAAGCTGGGGCCAGAGGTTTTGTCAGAGGGACACGTTAAATCTCGGATAAAAAAGTGACTTTATGACTATAAAGACATCTTTATGACTATAGGCAGTAATGTAATACAAACATTAGTGCAAATATGAGAAGTAGTGCAAACTGAATGAAAAAATATATATATCCATCCATCCATCCATCCATCTTCTTCCGCTTATCCGGGGTCGGGTCGCGGGGGTAGCAGCCTAAGTAGGGAGGCCCAGACTTCCCTCTCCCCAGCCACTTGGAGCAGTTCCTCCGGGGGAATCCCAAGGCGTTCCCAGGCCAGCCGAGAAACATAGTCCCTCCAGCGCGTCCTGGGTCTTCCTCTGGGTCTCCTCCCGGTGGGACGTGCCCGGAACACCTCACCAGGGAGGCGTCCAGGAGGCATCCTAACCAGATGCCCGAGCCACCTCAACTGGCTCCTCTCGATGTGGAGAAGCAGCGGCTCTACTCCGAGTCCCTCCCGGATGACTGAGCTTCTCACCCTATCTCTAAGGGAGAGTCCAGCCACCCTGCGGAGAAAACTCATTTCAGCCGCTTGTATCCGAGATCTTGTTCTTTCGGTCATAACCCAAAGCTCATGACCATAGATGAGGGTGGGAACGTAGATCGATCGGTAAATTGAGAGCTTTGCCTTTTGACTCAGCTCTCTCTTCACCACGACAGACCGGTACAGCGCCCGCTTCACTGCGGACGCTGCACCTATCCGCCTATCGATCTCACGCTCCAGTTTTCCCTCATTCGTGAACAAGATCCCGAGATACTTAAACTCCTCCACTTGGGGCAGGACCTCCTCCCCGACCCGGAGAGGGCATGCTACCCTTTTCCGGCTCAAGACCATGGCCTCGGATTTGGAGGAACTGATCCTCATCCCGGCCGCATCACACTCGGCTGCAAACCGCTCCAGTGAAAGTTGTAAATCACGAACTGATGAAGCCAGTAGGACCACATCATCTGCAAAAAACAGAGAAGCGATTCTAAGGTCACCAAAACGGATCCTCTCAACACCTTGGCTGCGCCTAGAAATTCTGTCCATAAAAGTTATGAACAGAATCGGTGACAAAGGGCAACCTTGGCGGAGTCCAACTCTCACCGGAAACGAGCCTGACTTACTGCCGGCAATGCGGACCAAGCTCTGACACCGGTCGTACAGGGACCTAACAGCCCTTATCAAAGGGCCTGGTACCCCATACTCCCGGAGTACCCCCCACAGAACCCCCCGAGGGACGCGGTCGAATGCCTTCTCCAAGTCCACAAAACACATGTAAACTGGTTGGGCAAACTCCCACGCACCCTCCAGGACCCTGCTGAGGGTGTAGAGCTGGTCCAGTGTTCCACGACCAGGACGAAAACCACACTGCTCCTCCTGAATCCGAGGTTCGACTATCCGACGGACCCTCCTCTCCAGAACCCCTGAATAGACCTTACCAGGGAGGCTTAAGAGTGTGATCCCCCTATAGTTGGAACACACCCTACGGTCCCCCTTTTTAAATAGGGGAACCACCACCCCAGTCTGCCAATCCAAGGGAACTGCCCCCGATGTCCACGCGATATTGCAGAGTCGCGTAAGCCAACACAACCCTACAACATCCAGAGCCCTAAGGAACTCCGGGCGAATCTCATCCACCCCCGGAGCCTTGCCACCGCGGAGCTTTTTAACCACCTCGGCGACCTCAGCACCAGAGATCGGAGAACCCGACCCAAAGTCCCCAGGCTCTGCTTCCTCAGTGGAAGACGTGCCAGTAGGATTGAGGAGGTCTTCGAAGTATTCCGCCCACCGACTCACAACATCCCGAGTTGAGGTCAGCAGCACGCCACCTCCACCATAAATGGTGTTGGTCTCGTACCTCTTTCCCCCCCTGAGACGCCGGATGGTGGACCAGAATCGCCTCGAAGCCGTACGGAAGTCATTCTCCATGGCCTCTCCGAACTCCTCCCACGCCCGAGTTTTTGCCTCAGCAACCACCCGAGCCGCATGCCGCTTGGACTGCCGGTACCTATCAGCTGCTTCCGGGGTCCCACAAGCCAAAAAGGCCCAATAGGACTCCTTCTTCAGCCTGACAGCATCCCTCACTGCCGGTGTCCACCACCGGGTTCGAGGGTTGCCACCTCGACAGGCACCAACAACCTTGCGGCCACAGCTCCGATAAGCTGCCTCGACAATAGAGGCGCGGAACACGGCCCACTCGGACTCCATGTCCCCCGCCTCCCTCGGAACGTGTTCAAAGCTCTCCCGGAGGTGGGAGTTAAAGCTCCGTCTTACGGGAGACTCTGCCAGACGTTCCCAGCAGACCCTCACAATACGTTTGGGTCTGCCAGGTCTGACCGGCATCCTCCCCCACCATCGGAGCCAACTCACCACCAGGTAGTGGTCAGTAGACAGCTCCGCCCCTCTCCTCACCCGAGTGTCCAAGACATGCGGCCGCAGATCAGATGAGACGACAACAAAGTCGATCATCGAACTGCGACCTAGGGTGTCCTGGTGCCAAGAGCACATATGGACACCCTTATGCTTAAACATGGTGTTCGTTATGGACAATCCATGACGAGCACAGAAGTCCAATAACAGAACACCACTCTGGTTCAGATCAGGGGGGCCGTTCCTCCCAACCACACCCCTCCAGGTCTCACTGTCATTGCCCACGTGAGCGTTGAAGTCCCCCAGTAGAACAAGGGAGTCCCCAGGAGGCGCACTCTCCAATACCCCCTCCAAGGACTCCAAAAAGGGTGGGTAGTCTGAGCTGCCGTTTGGTGCATAGGCACAAACAACAGTCAGAGCCCGTCCCCCCACACGTAGGCGAAGGGAGGCTACCCTCTCGTTCACCGGGGTGAACCCCAACGTACAGGCACCAAGATGGGGGGCAACCAGTATGCCCACTCCTGCTCGGCGCCTCTCACCAGGGGCAACTCCAGAGTGGAAGAGTGTCCAACCCCTCTCAAGGAAACTGGTTCCAGAGCCAGAGCCATGCGTTGAGGTGAGTCCGACTATTTCTAGTCGGAACCTCTCAACCTCACACACTAGCTCAGGCTCCTTCCCCACCAGAGAGGTGACATTCCATGTCCCAATGGCCAGCTTCTGTAGCCGAGGATCAGACCGCCAGGGTCCCCGCCCTCGGCCGCCACCCATCTCACATTGCACCCGACCCCTTTGGCCCCTCCCACAGGTGGTGAGCCCATGGGAAGGGGGACCCACGTCTCCTCTTCGGGCTGTGCCCGGCCGGGCTCCATGGGTAAAAGCCCGGCCACCAGGCGCTCGCCAGCGTGCCCCACCTCCGGGTAAATATATTTAAATTAACATATACACCGGAAAATACGGTAATTGCATTTTTGAGATCTGTACATTCTTTCCTTGAATTCTAAAACCTGACCAAGGACCAAGACTGCAAATAAGCTAAAGCTAGATTTCTTGACTATTTTTTAACAAAGCCAGCAATAATATTTCATTCAAACTCAACTTGTGTCAGAAAACTTAACATTAACAAACACATTTTTTTGAACATCACAAACCTGATGGTCCAGTGCTTGTGGATCCACAAATATTCTCCATCTGTGTCTCACGTGCTGCTTGTATCTCAGTCTCAGCTGTCTCCATTTCAGGATCTTCATGTGTCTCTCTTTCCGTCCCTGTACCCTCTCTTTGAAAACCAGTGTCTTCCAAGTCCTCTGGCTGTGTGGGGCTCTCAACGTGCCTTTCTTCAGCTCTCTCAACACCTCCATCTGGTGTACACATTATAGCACACACGGTCTCCTGAGCTTAACAAAAGAAAACTGTGTGTTATATTCCGACGAAATACGGGTAGCGTTAGCTAGAAGCATGTGTGTTGTTGTAAGATAACTAGCGTTAGCTAGAAGCATACAACATAAACGCCTGGTCTGATAGGCTGCTATTATAATTCATACTAGCCAACAACATCATTTCTTGACCAGAATTGTTACCTTGTATTGTTTGTATTTGTAGTGGTACTCGTGGATGACGCTCGGTAACTTCGCCGTCTTCGCGCTCGCTCTTCTTTTCGTTGTTCGCACTTCGCAGTGGTGTAACGCACTAAAAGGTACAACTACCTGAATGTTGTGCCCGGAGGGCGGGCCCCGGAAGCAGGGCGGAAGCAGGGCGGGCGGCGGACCAGGGTCCGTGCTGAGCAGTTCCGCTTCTGCTCGGAGGAGGGCGGGCCCCGGAAGCAGGGCGGGCGGCGGACCAGGGTCCGTGCTGAGCATTGGTTCCGCTTCTGCTCGGAGGGCGGGCCACAGGGCGGGTCAGGGTCCATTTTAGACGGGCACGGGCCCGTGTGGGCCCGTGTGTAGAACCGCCACTGCTCCCAGATCTTCACTATATGTCTCATGGGAAAAGTTATTGATTGTTGTAAATAAAATCTTGTTTTCTTTTGGAAGGTAAATTGAAAGGTTTATGTTTCACATTCATGTGTATTTAATTGGTCCTTCTAGTGTTTCACTTTCCATCTTCATTTTACAATGACTATTTGAAAAAGCAACATCAACCTCAGACAGAGAACACGAATTCTGTGCATCTTTCAGGACTCAGTGGCTTTTACCACTTTGAAAAGGTGCTATTTATTAAGGATGGGGCCAATCCGATCCGGTATCGGCCTCCAATACCAGCATAATTTACGTATCGGATTTTTTGATCCAACCTGCTGATATTTTCCAATCCATGATGCACGTTAGCTTCAAGCTATGAAATGGATTTCCTGAATGGAGGCATGTCTCATGAACCCAGAGTAACAAGACCCGCCTCAAATTCAGGAAATCCATTTCATAGTTTGCAGCCAGCTACAGCGTGAGGACTGAGTGAGTACTGTACTCAGTTGGGCTTGATTTGGTGAGTAGCATCTTAGCTAGCAGCTAGCTGACTTTTCATCGTAACATGTCTGCTTTGTGGAAGTATTTTACACTAAACACAGCAAGACAGAAACATTCAATGTCTGCAGAGCCATAGCGCCACATTAAACCGCGGCCAAGTTAGTTTTACGTTGGACATTCGAGCTCCGTGGCTTCAGCGGCGTGTTTTTCTTTTTCAATCTGGGGTGGGCACTCTGATTTTGGGCAGTTGCTCTTAGCTTGCCCCTCCACCGAGATGGAGACACTGCTGGCCACTTCGGGATGCCTTTGTTTCGGTTCAGCAAGAGTGGCGTCCCGCTGAAGCCACGTAGCTCAAATGTTTACCGAGAAGTTGCTAAAGTTCATTGTAATTATAGAAAATGAAGGATTTCTTACGATGAAGTTTAGAAGCTTCTCGATAAACATTTGAGCTCTGTGGCTTCAGCGGTGTGTTTTTCTTTTTCAATCCGGGGTGGGTGCTCTGATTTCGGGCAGTTGCTCTTAGCTTGCCCCTCCACCGAGACGGAGACGCCGCGGGCCGCATCAGGATGCCTTTGTTTCGGTTTAGCGAGAGTGGCGTCCCGCTGAAGCCACGGAGCTCGACTGTCCAACGTAAAACTAACTTGACCGCGGTCCAAGATATAGTTTACCCTCCAGGAGATATTTATTAGTACAACAGCAGACAATTATAAAAAGCCTATTGATTAAAAATTACAAGAAAACTATATATATAAAAAAAACATAAACAGTTACGTTATAAAGCGATGTAAAATACTAAAAACAGGAACATGTCTGTGTTGGTTTATGCCATGAACTTAGCAGATGTAAAGCTATTTTATGTTTTATTTAATTAATTTATTCTTCATTTAAAAGAGACTAAATAAAACAAATTCATCAAAAAAGAAAACATTGAATGAAAAGACCAGAAAGTTCATTCTCAATAGTCCAGGTATCAAATCCGCTCATTCTCAATCAGTTCATCTGGACAATTTCTTTTTAGTAGAAACGTTTCACCCTCACTCCAGAGGGCTTCGTCAGTCAGAGCAGTCCAAAGCAAACTGAAGCTACCCCACCAAGTAAACAACTTAAGTGGACCACTTAAGTTGTTTACTTGGTGGGGTAGCTTCAGTTTGCTTTGGACTGCTCTGACTGACGAAGCCCTCTGGAGTGAGGGTGAAACGTTTCTACTAAAAAGAAATTGTCCAGATGAACTGATTGAGAATGAGCGGATTGAATGAAAAGAGTGCAGAAAGAAGAAAAAAAAAATCTGATATTGCCCCATTATTTAAAAGAATATATAAAATAACTTTAAACAAACAATCAATTAAATTAATCACTTTAATATCCACTTTAGAGCTAGGAATAAAAAAAAAACATATTTGGTGTCAGCAGAATTTAATCATAACTTTGAAACTTATCCAACAATAATAAAACTTACCTCAATTTGCCTTTTTGGACATGCATGCATATATGTGTACACATTGTACTTGAAGTAAACATGAGGGTAACCACCATATTGTGTCTTTAAACACATACGGTGCCACCCAGATGTAAAGGATATATAGGAGGTCAATATTAATACTGACCTCTTTACCTGAATTAATTTACTTATTCAGATTGAATAGTAATTTCACGGATTCTTTTCTTTTTCCGTTTACCCAATATTTCTGTGATCTTTATGATGGATAAGTAAAACAGAAGCCATAGAGTGACAATGGAAATGTTAACTTAGTTTGGTATGCCAAAGACACTACCATTTATTTAAAATAAATCAACTAAAATTAACACCATTACACTTTGATTGACATGATTTCACTTTCTTGCAATTTAATACGTCAGCACATTTAAATTGTAACAACAGACATAAATACAGGATGTCATTATACTTAGTCTGTGGCTCAGTCTTAGCTTAAATATAGTTACCAGCTTAGAAATGGAGATGGAGAAATTTAAGAGGGAGAGGTTAAAAGTAGCCTGGCCCTCGCCTTCCTGCACAACTCCGCTCAATTCTCATTTCCCTTCACTGCACATTCTGGGACTTCTCTCATAGACAACGATTTCTCCGGTAGATTTTTGACCAGACCAATCAGAGAACAGAAGGGGCGGAGTTTTTGGCCACTAACCCACGCACCCACCTGTCCCAGCGTAGCCAGCGAGCATTCGCATGTTCTCATTCAAAGCTCATTCCGGCTCTCGACAAAGCAAGTCGCATATCTTTTTGCTCCTACCCTCCCTAAGTTTTCCTCCTCCCTGCTTGCTTTTTGTCTCGTCCGTGACTCTTCAGCGCTCACTCGAACCAATTTGCGATGGAGTTAATAAATTGGGCTGTTTCATCTATAGATAAGATTTTTTCCACGAAGCGGACCGGGCCAGGAGAAGCGGCCTGCCCCTCTGACACGCACGCTGTCGGATACATGATGGACTCCTGGGGACAGTGGCAACCCATGTGTTTGACCGTCCTGTGTGTCGAAGACGTGGAAGATTTGTGGATTATTGGGATATTGGTGGCAGCTGCTCTGTTTTTTGGCGTGAGCGGAGCTGTCTGTTACTGGAAGATCAGGAAGACTTCGGCAGCTATCGGCGCACTGGCCAAACTTCCTGATCAGCAAGAGTCTCTGATCCGGGCTGTGAGCTCCTCAACCCAGCTGTTGTACGAGCTGAACCGCACAATGGGAGCGGTAGACCACCGTGGACCTGCGGTGCGCTTTGGAACTCGTTTACAGCCGCCCGGCATTAATCAGGGCACGGATGGAGGTTTGTAGCTTCGGAAACTCATTTGATTCGGCGATTTTGGACCTGAACAGCACCTGGACTCTGGAAGGCTGCAGTCAAAAAGAACACTGTGGCCTGGATTGAAGATAAACAAAAACTATCTAATCTAGTTTC
>JBBPBX010043325.1:2327-19127 GCA_038048925.1 Garcialebias charrua | reverse complement strand
TCCGTCCATGATGACCCTTTTAGCCCTGGAGAACCTCTCCCCATCTGCGTCCTGCGCTTCAAACCGGTCCAAGGTGTCCTGCATGGACCGAAACGCCTTGGCCAACTCCTGCCTCGAGAAGACCTTGGGCGGAGGGCTTGGCGTGAGCTGGTGCTCCTCCTCCTCATCCAGGACTTGCCTGTCCAGCTGCATGAGATCATCTGGAGACAACTCCTCTCCTGCTTCACCCAGCAGCTGTTGGACATCGTCCTCATCCATCTGGAGCTCCAGTGACCTACCCATCTCCACAACATTCTGGATCACACTGGCCACTTCCTGAGAACTGGGTGAAGCCTCAACAAGCTGTGGACACAGCATTTTCCACACGCCACTCAAGTTGCTTTGCGTCACCCGTTCCCAGGAGTGATCAATGTTGTTCACAGCATCCAGGATGTTATACTTTTTCCAGAAGTCTTTCAGGTTGACTTCTGGGTTGTTCTCGGTTTCCTCCAAATTATCACGGTTCACTCTCTGGAGGTAGGCCTTGACGGTGCTGATGACCCCCTGGTCCATTGGTTGTATGAGTGAGGTGGTGTTCGGAGGCAGGTACACCACCTTCACATGTGTGTCAAGGTCGGTGAGATGTGCAGGGTACCCTGGTGCGTTGTCCAACACAGGCAGGACATTAAAGGGAATGCTGTTGGCATTGCAAAATCGCCTGACATCTGGCACAAAGTGGTTGGTGAACCAATTTTCAAATACAGCCAGTGTGACTCAGGCCTTCTGGTTTGTGCTCCAATAGATTGGCAGCGTTTTTTTATCAAGATTCTTGAAGGCTCTGGGATTCTCAAATTGGTACACCAACAGAGGCCTTAATTTACAATCGCCAGCAGCATTCGCTCCAAACAGCAAGGTCAAACGCTCCTTGCCAACCTTGTGACCTGGTGCTGTTCGTTTGTCCCTGCTGATGTAGGTACGGTCAGGCAAACGCTTCCAGAACAGCCCTATCTCATCCACATTGAACACCTGCTGGGCAATGTACCCGCCGCCCCTGATGATCTGAGCCAGTTTCTCTGGGAAGGCCTCAGCTGCCTCATGATCACCACTGGCGGCCTCCCCTGTTGAAATGCCCACAAACATGATACCGTTAAGCTGATGTAACACTGTAATGAAGCTATTGTGACACTGTAATAAAAAGAAAAATGAAAAAAAAAAAATTGTAAGTTGGGGACTACCTGTAATAAAATAAAATAAAAAGTGAAATTAAACACATGCTCACCCTGTATCTTGATGTTGTGAAAATTGGCTCTCTCCTTGAAGCGCTGGAACCACCCTTTTGAAGCGTTGAACTGCTCTGCTCCACTGCCATCCCCCCTGCTGAAGTGCCTTCTCCGCTATCAGTCTGTACTGAAGTGCCCTCCCCCGTTGCACCCCCCTCACCCCTTGTTGCTCGTTGTAGCCTCGCGTAGATCTTCCGCGCTTTCTCACGAATCACGGACAGGCTAATGGGCACGTGCCTCTGAGATTGGTCTTCCAACCATAGAACCAGCAACCTCTCCATCTCGACTATCAGACCTGACCTCTGCTTAGTTATGATTGTTGACCTCATTGGAGCTGCGCCCCGTACATGCATCAAAATCCTCTCTTTGTCCTTCACAATCATTCCCACCGTGGAACGCGCTAACCCTAGCTTCTCTCCTATTGCCGTCGGGGTTAAGCCCTGATCGGACAATTTTATTATCTTGACTTTTGTCAATGCCTCCTGGACGCCTCCCTGGTGAGGTGTTCCGGGCATGTCCCACCGGGAGGAGACCCAGAGGAAGACCCAGGACGCGCTGGAGGGACTATGTTTCTCGGCTGGCCTGGGAACGCCTTGGGATTCCCCCGGAGGAGCTGCTCCAAGTGGCTGGGGAGAGGGAAGTCTGGGCCTCCCTACTTAGGCTGCTACCCCCGCGACCCGACCCCGGATAAGCGGAAGAAGATGGATGGATGGATGGATGGACTTTTGTCTCAAATGTGATGGCTTTGCGTGGTTTCTTACCAGCCGCGCTCCCATCTGTGGACTTGCTCGCTTGGGGCCCATATTTCAAACTGTTGTACAGTAACAACGTGCTAACACCGTGCTAATAGTGCACTCGCTAAGACACTCGCTAATACACTTGCTCTCTTCAATCGCCAAAACTCAATCACGCGGCTCGGCTTGGCGCGTCCCTTCAAATACCTTTACGAACCTGTATCCCTCCGCCTTTGTTTCGCAAGGTACAGTACGATTCATCCGCTGAGGTAGTTTCACCTTGTCACTGCACCTGCCCCTCCACCCGCCAGCGGTAGTTTTCCATTGTCATGCGCCAACAGTACAGGTAGTCCTTGCCTTACGACGCCCCTGACTAACATAGTTAAGGAGTGAGTTGAATTGTCTCCCTCCTCCCTAGCAGGCTCCATTCACATAAAGGGAGCTAGCTCCCTTTATGTGAAAGGGAGACAATTCATCTCACTCCTTCATCTTTAAAAACTGTGTTAGGATAGGCTAAGTGCTTGGTGACTGTACAGTACTGTACATCTATTTATTTATAAAAAATAAAAATATATTTTTTACTTAAAAAATAAAAAAATAAATGTACAGTACTGTACAGTTACCAAGCACTTAGCCTATCCTAACATAGTTAAGGAGTGAGTTGAATTGTCTCCCTCCTCCCTAACAGGCACAATTCACATAAAGGGAGCTAGCTCCCTTTATGTGAAAGGGAGACAATTCAACTCATTCCTTCATCTTTAAAATCCATGACCCACCATGTTTTCAAATTGCATCGCCATTAATATGTAGTAGTGACTTAAATAAGAAAACAAGAGCGTTTATTGATATTGTAGAGAAAAAAATATATACAGGTAGTCCTCGGGGTAAAAGGGTCTTGAGTTACGACGTTTCGTGGTTACGTCATGCATCTCATAAAAAATATATATTTTGAAAAGCCAATTCCGTTGTACTTCCTGTTTGACGGTAGAAGTAGCAGTAGCTTGACGCAGCGAAAAAATGCAGAGAGAGACCCGCTCTGGGCCGAGTTTCTCGGCAGAAACAGCAAAGCAGTGGAGGTGGAGACTTTACTGGACAGAGGTTGATGGCGGTTTTACAACGGAATACGGCAGATTGACCGAGCTGACGGCGGTTTTACGTCATAAACAAAAGGTGCACAGAGGTGGACGGGTGTACAGTATCACCAGATGGCAGAAACAGCGGAGCTGGACCAGAGGAGCAATGAGCTAACATGCTAACAGTCAGAGGAAGGCTTCACCAGCTCCCAGTAAGAAATTAACTCTTTTTTTTTTACATTCATTATGGCTCCAAATGTACAGTATGTGTTTTTTGATAATTATGTAGGGTACTGTGTTAGGAAAGGCTAAGTGCTTGGTAACTGTACAGTACCGTACATGTATGTGTACATGGGGCGGCCAGTGTGTATGTGTTTTCCGACTTACGTCAAAATTAGAGTTACGACGCAGCGTAGGAACGGATCTCCGTCGTAAATCGGGGACTACCTGTATATATATATATATATATATATATATATATATACCGTATATATACCGTGTATATATATATATACCGTGTATATATATATATACCGTGTATATATATATATATATACTGTATATATATAGTTTGTTTATAAACCCATATTTATAACCTGAACGTAGTCTGTGCACTCATAACCTGTACATACTTATATCTTAAGCAAAGCAACTTACTGTATATTGTATTACAGTATACTTGTTTTAGTTTTTTTTGCTAAGCACTTCTGGATGGGTGCAAACTACAGTACATTCCGTTGCTTTGTACTTGTGGCATGTGCAATGACAATAAAGTTGAATTCTATTATATTCTAATGTTGCACATCTTTTATTTCCTTACAGCTTTTGGGTCACTCTAAAATAAAATGATGTTGGTAAAGCTCATCCATGCTGAGGAGGTTTAAATAATCCATCTTGTCCCTTCTTAATGTTTTCCTCGCCCATTTTTATATTTTATTTTTTATTAATTATTGCTTAGTTACTCTTATTTGGCCTGCTAAAAGAACAAAGGTGCTCCCCTCCTAGCTGATTGTGGGAGAAAGCAGTTTGGCCTAAATCGCCTGCAGACTTGTTTAGACTCCACCAGTCCTTGAAACATGATTGAGTCAATTCCACAGCAGGTCAATGCAGAAATCATCAGTAGACAATGCACAGGATCCCCAGAAGGCTGGGACTCGTGTTTGAACTTTATTCAGAACTATTTCTTTCAGTTTTGTGAGTTCATTTTGTTTTTCCAATCTTTCCAGAAATCATACCAACCTTTAATGTTGTCTTCTTCGTGTGTTTCTTCTTAATGCCACATCTGGGTGTCTTCAAGTCCTGAACATCTGCTGAATCAGGACTTTCAGGAACTCCTGCAGAATTAGCTTTTTTTTGGGTCATTTTTTCTCCCATTCATTCAACCTTTAGAATATATCTTTATATCTTTATTGGCATATTTGCACCAAGGTACAAAACATTGCAATTGGCGCGCGCACCATCCTAAGAGGGACGTACGCATACATGTATATACATGTTAGTCTCATTGAGCCACAAGGACTCATTTACAAGAGACCTGATTTAAACAAGAACAGATGAGGTACAGACAATAGACAATCATATAAAATGAAAAGAGAATAAATTAGTTCTCTGCTCTTTTGTCTCCATTTAAAAATACATTTTCAATAATCATACTTTTTATGTTGTTAAAACATCATTTACCATTTTTTTCAGATAAGGTGCACTTAAAATCCTTAAATTTTCTCAGAAATTGACAGTGAGCCTTATGTGTTCATTCTGGTTGTGCTTGCCAACCTCAAACTGATTTTATTTATGTAGTTTTTGTGAATGAGTTGAATAAAGCTAGACTTATTTGACTGTTTTGTTTTTGCTTAATGTACTTTATAATCAGGTGTTGTTTGAATAGGTGTAGTGAACCAGACGGTGGTCTCTGATACACCTTCGTCTCTTTGAACTGTCCCAGTGACACCTTTTCACCGATACTTTCAGTAAAAAGACATTAACACTATTTTATTACATTATTTTGAATCAAAACACAAGTCATAAGAGACTCTCTTATTCCTCTATTTTGTGTTAATGAATAACCTTGTGTTAAGTAAGCATTATTGAATTCAATGTTTGATAGTCAAAGACTGTTTAATTCAAACTGTTAATTCAAGTTGGAAATCCAATGTATTTCAAAATGTTGATCATTATTCATTTTTCTTCTCAAACCTGCAGTGAGGATTCAGTGACACTGTTTATCTCATTTTAGTTTGAGCTCAGGACAATATCTACACCCAGAGACTTCTTGTTTTTGTCCTATTTGATAATCCAGATGAATAATATCTGTTTTTGCTATTATCATTAATATTTTCCATATGTGATGCTTTAATGAGGTTGTTTTAATCAAACCAACTGTATTGTGTGTAAAGTGTTAAGACAGTTTTATCATCAAAGCTGGCTCTAACATCTTCTGAACTAATCTTTTGACCTAATTTCAATCTCCTGACATCATCTGATGTCACTCACTTTCTCATCTTCTGATGCCATTCGGCAAATCAGTAAGAGCCACGTTTTCTGGGTCAAATCAGCCTTAAAAGAGCTCTGACTTCTTTTTCCTTTAGTTTGTGGTTGAGACTAGGATGTGAGTCTTTCATCTAAGAACTGTTTGACGTCTGTCTAAACACCAATGACACGTCATTCAGTTGGGACTTCATAGCACTTGCTAGCTATGAGTCCGTTTGTGAGCTCTAAGCTCTATTTTATTGAAATTCCTTCAAGGAATTTTTCATCTTGAAACATCAACCAGACTACGTTACTTCAGTGGGTCAAAGGCGGACATGAGAAGCTACAATCTAAACAGATTGACCTCCTCAGACTTCAAGGACCGACCCGTTCTTGGTAGACCGGCAAAGGTAACGAGTCGCTGATTGTTTACACACTGGACATATGGTACGTCCAGCTGGAGATTGCATGGGGAACGTGTCATATTCTGGTTATCAACATTCAAGATAGTTCACCCCCTCTTTTACTCCATCTTCCTCCTAAAACTTTTCTTTATCTCCTAAGCCAGTAAACTTTAAGTTTGTGCTAACAGAAAGGTTAATATAAGATATTTTACTTGTCTGTTGTATCTAAATTCTGAATCTGTGAACAGTTATACAAAATTCGATCGATCCAAAGATGTACAAATGTGTGATTAATTTAATGATTTGTTAATTAAATGATTCAGTTCATAAATTGACGTTTCATGTCTTTACATTCTCATCTCCAAGGCACAGAATTATTGATATTAATCTAAAAAGAGAGAACTCGTGAATATTGATGATAAGTTTGTGTCAGATAAAATCTACTCAAATCATTCATCTGGAATATTGTACAGTCAGTAAAGTGACCACTGCGATATCCCTACACAGGTCTGACCAGCATCCTCCCCCACCATCGGAGCCAACTCACCACCAGGTAGTGGTCAGTTGACAGCTCCGCCCCTCTCTTCACCCGAGTGTCCAAGACATGTGGCCGCAGATCAGATGAGACGACAACAAAGTCGATCATCGAACTGCGACCTAGGGTGTCCTGGTGCCAAGAGCACATATGGACACCCTTATGCTTGAACATGGTGTTCGTTATGGACAATCCATGACAAGCACAGAAGTCCAATAACAGAACACCACTCGGGTTCAGATCAGGGGGGCCGTTCCTCCCAACCACACCCCTCCAGGTCTCACTGTCATTGCCCACGTGAGCGTTGAAGTCCCCCAGTAGAACAAGGGAGTCCCCAGGAGGCGCACTCTCCAATACCCCCTCCAAGGACTCCAAAAAGGGTGGGTAATCTGAGCTGCCGTTTGGCGCATAGGCACAAACAACAGTCAGAGCCCGTCCCCCCACACGTAGGCGAAGGGAGGCTACCCTCTCGTTCACCGGGGTGAACCCCAACGTACAGGCACCAAGATGGGGGGCAACAAGTATGCCCACTCCTGCTCGGCGCCTCTCACCAGGGGCAACTCCAGAGTGGAAGAGTGTCCAACCCCTCTCAAGGAAACTGGTTCCAGAGCCAGAGCCATGCGTTGAGGTGAGTCCGACTATTTCTAGCCGGAACCTCTCAACCTCACACACTAGCTCAGGCTCCTTCCCCACCAGAGAGGTGACATTCCATGTCCCAATGGCCAGCTTCTGTAGCCGAGGATCAGACCGCCAGGGTCCCCGCCCTCGGCCACCACCCATTCCACAATGCACCCGACCCCTTTGGCCCCTCCCACAGGTGGTGAGCCCATGGGAAGGGGGACCCACGTCTCCTCTTCGGGCTGTGCCCGGCCGAACTCCATGGGTAAAAGCCTGGCCACCAGGCGCTGGCCAACGTGCCCCACCTCTGGTCCTGGATCCAGAGTGGGGCCCCGGTGACCCGCGTCAGGGCGAGGGAACATTGATTCCATTAGTTTTACTCATCTATGGGGTCTTTGGGTTGCACTTTGGAAAATGACCATTTGACCCTAAATGGCTGACTTCCTGTTGGTTTAAGACCAGTGCTCCAAGAGAGTTTTTCATAGGTCCTGAGAAGATACAGATGTTCACCAAGCTTCAGAATTATCGGGCCATAAATGGCTTGGGGCTGATGTTTTTAAATATTCCAGGGAGTGCTATGGAGGCTATTGGCCAATTATCATGGACTCTTGTTCAAGGGGTGGGCAATGATCGATCACACTGATTTTGGAACTCCTTGGATCAAATCTGTGGATTTTAGAACCAAACGTATGGTGACGGCGTTACGTCTTATTTCGCCACGTTGCCACGCCCACATGCTCCACCCAAAACAGTCAGTGTTGGAAAGCTTGTCACACCAACATGTCTTCGGTCACTGGACACAATGTCAGGATGATTAAGTAACAAGGGTCCGATCAGGACAGTTCAACATAAAACTTTACACTTCCTGTGGTCAGAGGGCGTGGCTTAAGTGATGTCATGATTTGGCAAGGGACCGGATGTGGGTCAATAACTGAAGGTGTGATGTATTAGACAGTTTTCGTGTAGGTGCTATTAGCATTTCGTTTTTCATGGCGAGATGCCTAACTTTGACGTCTGGCCCCGCCCCTTCAGCATGCATGAAAACGAACCGTTTTGATAAAGTTTGGTCTCCCATGCCTTATGAAGAAACTGGCCAAGTTTGAACCAGATTGAACGAAATCCCTAGGAGGAGTTCATTCAAATGTGGAGGCTGTAAACCGCCATAAAGGTGTGAAAATTTGGTCATCATTCTAAAATGGCCGCCTTACCATTTATCGTACAACATTGGTGCCAGAGGGTTTTCTGTGCATCTTGGTGAATTGGACAAGTGTACCAAATTTCATGATTCTACGTCAAACTAAGGCCAAAGCGGAGGGTATTTTGAAAAATTCTAGGTGGCGCTCTTGAGCCGTTTCTGTTGCGATTTTTGCCACGCTGTCAAAATATGTCAATTTTCACCAGTCCTGATGTGCCCGCCAAATTTGGTGAGATTTGGGATATGATAAAGCCCCCAAAATGCCATTTTNTACATATATATACACATATATATACATATATATACATATATATATATATATATAGTACATATATATATATATATATAATATATATATACATATATATATAATATTATATATATATACATATATTTATCTTTTGGAAACCTTTAAAACAAAAACGTGATATCTGGGAGTGTGTACACAAAAACATTGTCTGAATGAGGTCCATGTTATTTTATTCATATACTGTGATTTAGTGAGTTTATTGAAGTTATTTTGTACTGACTGAACTGCACATAACTGTTATAACAAAGCAAAAATAAAAAGGCAACAGTTGAAACTAAGGATTCTTGTTGCCTTCTTAAGCTGAGCATTCAGAAAAAATGTTACACTCACTATTATTGATCTTATTTCAAAGAAGTGGTGAGGCATTTTCTGTTAGTTTGTATGCAGCAAAGTACAAGGGTGACAGCGCCAAGATGGCTGCCCTAAATCCTGCGTTTGAGCAGGCTATGCTTGGTCTACTATATATAATGTCTATGGAGAGAGCGCTCTCTCTAGCCAAGAGACTGAGGGGGACGCTTTTTTGTCACGGACCACATCCGGTGCTGACAGGATCTGGTCTGTTAACAGTCGTCCGGTTGATTTAAGAGCCCGTAAATAAGTTTTTTTGTTTTTACTGATAGATAATTAGTTATTAGCGGTACTGCATTTTAAATAAAAATAGCGCAAATCCGCCTATGAATTATAAAAGTTAGTCAATCCGCTGTAACGCTGACAAATTGTTTAGGTCCGCTATAAGCGGATTAGCGCTTTAGCGCTCCCTAGCGGTCTGTCGCCCACCTTCGGCCATTTTAGTTAGTTTCTGCTGCTATTTGTATCTTTATTTTAATTTGATGTTTTCCTGTCCGCTGTGCTTTTGTTTCTACTGTACAGCACTTTGGTTGGCCTTGTTGCTGTTTTAAGTGCTCTATAAATAAATTGCTATGGTATTGTACTTTTATGACTTGTGTGAAAATCTGATGATGTTTTAGGTCATTTTTATGCAGAAATTTAAAAAGTTTTAAAGTCTTTATAAACTTTCAAGCAACACTGTATGTCTGAATATAAAGTTATAGTTGTGCCTGATGTTCATGTTTTTCAGTGTTCCCTGCAGATGTTCAGCAGATGGCGCTGGTTAAAGAAGAAGCTCTTGAAGTATGGATGCTTGGTGTGGACCAACAGGATCCAGATATCCTCAACATAAAGGAGGAAGAGGAGCAACTGTGGACCAGTCAAGAGGTAGAGCAGTTTTGTGTGAAAAAGGAGACTGATGACACTGGGTTTGCATTCACTGCTGTTCCTTTGAAGAGTGAGGAAGATGAAAAGAAACCTCTGTTTTTACAGCTTTATCAGCACCAAGTAAAAGAGGAAGATCTTCCAACCAGCAGCTCAGTTGACCAGATGAAAACAGCAACTGGTGGAGAGGACTGTGGAAGAGCAGAGACTACCAGGAACCCAGATCTAGATACTCATGGAGATGATTGCAGCTCTTCAGAGACTGAAGTCAGTGAGGAATCTGAGGATGATAATGATGATAATGATGATGATGATGACTATGATGTACATGACTCTGACTCTCAGCTAAAAGACTCATCAGACTATGGATCAGAACCTGAAGACAGTGACAAAGACTGGAAGGAGAGCAGAGCTCCTGAGTCAGACGTACACACTGTCAAGAAGTCTTGCAGCTTCAGTGAGCATGGGAAACAATTTCACAAGACAAGTCAGTCAGTGAGGTCTTCAAGTTGTTTGGTTATCAAGGAATGTTTTGAAGTGAAGAAAACTGGAGGCTCAGTCAAGAAAAAACAGTCAAAACAGAACTCATTTAGTTGTGAAGACTGTGGAAAAAAATTTAACAGAAAGGGTATTCTAAAAACACACATGATAATTCACACAGGACAGAAATCATTTGCTTGTGATATTTGTGGACAAAGGTTTGGACGGAAGTCAACTTTAAACAAACACATGATAGTTCACACAGGACAGAAATCATTTGCTTGTGATCTTTGTGGACACAGTTTTGGACTGAAGTCAAGTTTAAACACACACATGATAGTTCACACTGGACAGAAAGCATTTGCTTGTGATCTTTGTGGACAAAGGTTTGGACAGAAGTCAAGTTTAAACAGACACATGATAGTTCACACAGGACAGAAAGCATTTGCTTGTGATCTTTGTGGACAAAGGTTTGGACAGAAGTCAAGTTTAAACACACACATGATAGTTCACACAGGACAGAAAGCATTTGCTTGTGATCTTTGTGGACAAAGGTTTGGACAGAAGTCAAATTTAAACACACACATGATAGTTCACACAGGACAGAAAGCATTTGCTTGTGATCTTTGTGGACAAAGGTTTGGACGGAAGTCAATTTAAACACACACATGATAGTTCACACAGGACAGAAAGCATTTGCTTGTGATCTTTGTGGACAAAGGTTTGGACAGAAGTCAACTTTAAACACACACATGATAGTTCACACAGGACAGAAAGCATTTGCTTGTGATCTTTGTGGACAAAGGTTTGGACAGAAGTCACATTTAAACAGACACATGATAGTTCACACAGGACAGAAAGCATTTGCTTGTGATCTTTGTGGACAAAGGTTTGGACTGAAGTCACATTTAAACAGACACATGATAGTTCACACAGGACAGAAAGCATTTGCTTGTGATCTTTGTGGACAAAGGTTTGGACTGAAGTCAACTTTAAACACACACATGATAGTTCACACAGGACAGAAAGCATTTGCTTGTGATCTTTGTGAACAAAGTTTTGGGTGGAAGTCACATTTAAACAGACACATGATAGTTCACACAGGACAGAAAGCATTTGCTTGTGATCTTTGTGGACAAAGTTTTGGGCGGAAGTCACATTTAAACAGACACATGATAGTTCACACCAGAGCCATAGCGAGAGAGAGTTGCGACACACTTTGAACTTGCTGATCTGCGGTCACGTGGTTCATGCAGCTCTCAGTAGTTCCAAACAGCTCATCGCTGTCAGTCAGTTTGAGCAGCTACTGGCGCAACATAACACAAAAATCTACTTTTCTTACTTTGTCCGGCTTCTTTCTGTAATAATTGAGCAGTAACAAACTGATTTTACTTAACTGATTCTTTCACTGACTATGCGTTTTATTAAAGCATTTTTAGACTTAACATATGCATTTATCATTACAGTGAAACAAGACTGTAAACACATTTGTTAAAAAAATGTCTATGCAATACAATGATCACTATAGCTATGTCAACAGTGTTTTATAATGTTACACACGTTAAAAGAAAATAATAATAAAAAAACAGTAACACCGATTGTAAAGCTATTTCTGATGTTCTCTGCATGAGAATGCTCCACCTTGTCCTCCATGCCAGCAGTTCAGATCTGCTCCAGCTTGCCTTAGATCTGGGATGAAGTCTTCATTTCTGCACATTATATAATTGTTCTATTTTTTTACATTTTATTTTTTTATATAGGAACCGTGTACCGGTACCTGGATAACATAGTTGATTGTGCTTGTAGCCTGACTACTACTGTAAAATTGTAATTCACTGATTAAAATGTTAATTTAAATGAAACTGTTTCTAGTTAAAATCATAACAGATGACAAAATAAGTCTTAACTGTGCAAAAAAAATTACCAAACAATTATTAAATATGTAAAATGTAAAACAAGCTTTAATGAAGTACTTTTACTACTATTTATACTGTTTATTAATTACATCATCTCAAGTCAGCAGGAGCAACATCACCATCATCACAACAACACAAACTGAGTGATGTAAATTTAATCTGCACAAACATTCTCAATCAGGGCTCAAAATGTTTAACTGTCAAAGCAATTTGCAAGAAAATAAACTAATATCACTCTACAGGCACATTTTGAAAGAGGGCAGTTTACAACCATATGCGCTTGGACAAGGACGTGACCCGTGGCTTCCCGGCCTGCTAGCCTTGCTAGGGGCCTTGGATTTCCTCTTGCTCTTCGCTGGTGCCATGTTGAGAGAAGTTACCAGTTAGCTGGGCTAAACAAGTAGAAGCAGAAAAATCCTCCTCTTTGCTGTGCTGTTCGACGTTCTTCGGCCTCCTCGTTAGCTGGGCTAAATAGGGAGGTACGCGTGGGCCAGTTAGCTGGGCTAAACAGGTCGATGAAACAGCGACAGAAACTCGAACGTTAGCTGTGCTAAACTAAGTGTACGCAGGATGAAAAGTCTTGTAGTGACGCCCTGGGCTGACAGTTGAGTCACGTACAAGGGTCCCTCATTGATCAGGTTGAAGCGAGGTGAAGTGCAGTAAGATTACGGAAATGAGACGCGCTGCATGTTTTATAGCAGGAGGGCGGAGCCTCCTGCTCATGCAGAAGTCTCATTGGCCTTGACAGGCGTGATGAAAGAAACTTCACAGGTGAACGCGCAGGGGCGCAATTCCCCATTCCTATGTGTTGTACCGAAGTGAACCGACCGAAAGGGAACTTCTATCATCTACACCTCCAGGTCAAAATCATCCAATGCCTTGTTTTGATCCAGGTTCCATTTATATTGACTATGATTGTCCTTTGATAAGTAAGAAAACAACTAACAAAACGTTAAGAAATATTCTTTTAAGAGACGTTGTCTTTTCACTTGCGTGTACATTTTATTGGTCCAACATCTTTGGAAATATAAATTGGAAATGGACTTGGCTACTCCCAAAGAAACACCTAATAAATAATAAAGTAAAATAAATTTCATACAAATTTATCCAGTTAAAGCATCTTTTATAAAAAAAATATATATATAAATGGGACTTAGATCCTATGTTTACTTTCTGTAAAGATCACAAAGAAGAGCTTGTTCATTTGTTTTGGGATTGTTGTTACACCAAATATTCTAGAGGGACATGTCACTTTTTTTTAATCGAAAGAATGTGAATATTACTTTGACAGAAAAGCATGTTTTATTTGGGATGTGGAAATGTGACCTTGTTAAAACGGAATCTTTATATGGCAACAAAGTTCATGCTCAATCATCCAGGTACCAAATCCAATAATGCTCAGTCACAGTGACGAGCGGTGAGGTTCATGGCTGGTGAGGCACTGTGCAGTTTTTTTTCACATGTATAATAAAAAACGGACAAAAAATGTTCTCCACGTTTTGGCTTCTGTCTGCATAGCTTCTTCAGCGCTTTGGATACTTTGGATAGCGTTATTTTCTTCTTTTATAATACATGAACCCTACAGAGTAGTTTATTCACCATTTGATTGGCAGCAGTTAACGGGTTGTGTTTAAAATCTCATATCAGCAATCTTTACACATACAAACTGTAGCACACAAAAAAGCACATTTAATTTGGAGAAAAAAATATTTTAGTCTTACCTTTATAAATTAAATTAAACTATAAATCTATTTTTATTTTACAGAAAAGAGCTGTGAGAATTATTACAAGAAAGCCTTACTGTCACCCATCTCTAATATATTATTTAAACAACTCAAAGTACTAAAGTTTTATGATTTGGTGGACTATATTTTTTTTAGTAATAGAACCCTCAAATGTTCAAATGTATTTTGTTAAGAGAAAAAGCTGCTACAGTTTAAAGGGAACTGAAATTTTTGCAAAGCCAAGGTACAGGACTAGTTTGAAGGGACGGTTTATTTCAATACAGGGAGTTGAATTGTGGAATGGTTTGGGAAATGATGTTAAAAATGTAAACTCTGTGCTTATGTTTAAAAAAAGATCAAAACTAAATTGTTAACAAAATACTAAAACTTTTCAAGTGTTTAATGTTCTAGATATTTTTAGATTGTGAAAAGTTACTCTTTTTGCTCTGTTATAGATAATTATTGTTTGAATTGATTGTTTTAACTCGTTTTGTTTTTGAAAAAAGGGGCAGATGAAATAAGATTTCTTCGTATTCTTTCATATGTGATATGTATTTCTTTTCTTTTTCTTCTGGTTTAAAATGTAAAATGAATAAATAAATAAATAAATAAATAAATAAATAAATGAAGCCCATGCGCCACTCCTTCTAACAAAAGCGTCAATGGCTTTTTTCTAGAAGTCTTCCTTGTCGGCTTTCAGTTTGTCACTTCCTCCTGCAGCGGAGCTCAAGCAGAAACCCTGGGCTCGTTAGCCCCGCCTCCTCGAGGCTTGCCTCCACCGGCACCTTTTCTCACTGTTTTATGATCGCTCATCACAAGAAACACGTTACACACACACATACAGTTTTAGACAAAAACACTAGACATTATATTCACCAGCTAAACTATAGAAATGTAGTTTATATAGCAAAAGTATTTGGACATTTTAATAGCAACATAAAAGGGGCAGGAATACGAGCTCACTGCAGCATGCAGCACAGTCAGCATGTGATTGCGCAATCGTGCGGCGGAGCTGCCGGTGCCTCCCGCACGTCTTTTCTCAGTATTTGAACGCTAAATAAGAAAAATCGGTGATTTTGCATAAAAAATAACTTGAAACTGATTTAGTTTTAAGTAAAATAAGTTTATAGTACAAATCAAAGGATAAATACAATTACATTTATTTTTTCAATTTACATTTCTTTCTTTCCATGATGACAGGGGAGGCGTGGCCTCACTTGCCTCCCCAGACTGCACGTCACTGCTCAGTCAGACAGTTTTTTTTTTTTTTTTTTTTTTCTAGAGATGTTTCACCCTGGGGCAGCACGGTGGCGCTGCTGCCTCTCAGTGAGAAGGTTGTCGGTTCAAATCTGGGTCCGGGGGCCTTTCTGGGTGGAGTTTGCCTGTTCTCTCCGTGCATGCGTGGGTTTCTTCCGGATACTCCAGTTTCCTCCCACAGGCCAAAAAACATGCATGTTAGGCTGATTGGTAACTCTAAATTGTCCCTAGGTGTGAGTGAGAGAGAGATTGTTTGTCTCGTTTGTCTCTATGTGTCCCTGTGATGGACTTGCGACCTGTCCATGGTGTACCCCGCCCCTTGCACTGAGTTTGCTGGACATGGGCACCGGCGACCCCCGTGACTCAAAATGGAAGAAGTGGGTAAAAAATAATGGATGGATGGATGTTTCACTTTTTTCCAGAGGGCTTCATCAGTCTGAGGAGCTCCAAGTAAACAGTTCTCCCACATAGCAGTAATACTTATATGTTGTTAACTTTTTATTATTTATGGTAAGTATTCACACCTCAAAATATTTACAACAAAGGCCTAATTTCCTAATTTTAATATCTTCTATAAATCTAAAAATGCTAAGTCTGGTCCTCTGGACATTCAAAAAAAAAAAAAAATGTTTTGTTTTATTTTTTGAATGTCCAGAGGACCAGACTTAGCTTTTTTAGATTTTTCTACCTGGATTATTGAGCATGCATCAGGGTATCTTCTATAAATATTTTAATAGAATCCGTAAAATGAAGCTCAAACGCTAAATCCATTCAAATGATAACTGCATTTGACGAACTGCAACTCTCGAGCACTGATTTGATTTCAACATTGTAAAATACTTTAAAAAAGCTATTGGTCCTCTGGACATTCAAAAAACGTTTTTACACAATGTGTAAACATTTTACACATTGTAAAATAGGCTACTGTTTTATGTTAGGTAATACCCTTGATTGCTGTATTTGTATTTATTATTAGTTATTTGTGGTTCTATTTTGTTCATTTATGTTCTATATTTGCAATAAAAAAGACAACAAATCAGGCTTTTAGGCTGTGTGTAGAGCTTGCACCGGTAGGGGGCAGTAATGCTCCCCTGCTTTACACAGCAGCTGTAGTAGTGACCAGAAATACCATTGTTGGTCTCGCAGTATGACGCAAACATCGCTGGTTTATTCAGGTAAAATAGTAACGCTACACTTTGCCATGATCTCACAGTCTACCGTCTCATCGCCAGAAGCCACGCCGGAGCTGCAATGAAGGTGCGTTAATAACAACAACCAAGATTTAAGACGTTTTTTAAGTCTGTCGCTAGCAGCAGCAAGCTAACAGTAGCTAAAAGCTACACCGGTTCAGCCCAGCTAACGGTCATCTGACACCACGTTTGCAGCATCACGTCATTTAGGTGTTTTTAGTTTGTTTTGTTGCATTTCACTGTTAAGTTGATAATTCAGCTTTAGGTTATCTATTGCTTATGGTTACAAGCTCAAGTCCACGCTGTAATTATAAGTACTCTACTTTGTCACAAATGTTGGTTTGTGGTTTAATTCATCTCAGGCAGGGGCCTCATCCGTGTGGGCTTCATGCTGTGGTCTGCTGAATGAAATATATATATATATATA
>JBBPBX010043324.1:0-27974 GCA_038048925.1 Garcialebias charrua | reverse complement strand
AAACTGGACTTGCGTAATGCCTATCACCTGGTCAGGATCCGAGAAGGGGATGAGTGGAAGACAGCATTCAATACCCCCTCTGGACACTACGAGTATTTGGTAATGCCCTTCGGCCTAACTAATGCACCAGCTGTGTTCCAAGCTTTAGTTAATGACGTTTTGAGAGACTTTATCAATGTTTCAGTTTTTGTCTATTTGGACGACATCCTCATATTCTCCAAGGATCTTGAGTCCCATGTACGTCATGTTCACAGTGTTCTTCTGAGACTGCTTCAAAATAACCTATTTGTTAAAGCAGAAAAATGTGAGTTTCACACTACCAGTACAACTTTCCTCGGATTCAATATCACACCCGACCTGATCTCAATGGACCCATCTAAAGTTTCTGCAGTTCTCGATTGGCCCACTCCACAAACCCGAAAACAGCTTCAACGTTTCTTAGGTTTTGCCAACTTTTACAGAAAGTTTATCAAGAATTACAGTTCAGTTGCCTCACCGTTACATGCTCTCACCTCAGTTAAAAATACCTTTGTCTGGAACGAACCAGCTAACCAAGCATTTCTGAAACTAAAATCCCTCTTTACCTCAGCACCCATTCTTCGCTTCCCAGATACTGAGAGACAGTTTATCGTGGAGGTCGACGCATCGGATAAAGGCATTGGAGCTGTTCTTAGTCAGCGTTTCCAGGACAACAAGGTACACCCTTGTGCATATTTTTCTAAATCTCTTTCTCCAGCAGAGCGTAATTATGATGTGGGGAACCGTGAGCTGCTAGCTGTCAAAATGGCCTTGGAAGAATGGCGCCATTGGTTGGAGGGGGCCAACCATCCCTTCATTGTCCTGACAGACCATAAGAACCTGGAGTACCTGAAAACAGCTAAACGTCTCAACCCTCGTCAAGCCAGGTGGGCTTTGTTTTTTGGTCGGTTCAATTTCTCCCTCTCTTACAGACCCGGGACAAAGAATGGTAAACCTGATGCCCTATCTCGAATCTTCGAGAAGGAGCACACCAGTGGTCCCAAGGAGTTCATCCTACCTGATCAGGTTCGTTGTAACATCACACAGGTTGAGAGGGAGGTCAGAGAGGCCCACCAGAACTTTCCACCCCCCACTGAATGTCCCAAGGACCGACTCTTCGTACCCCATCATCTTGTACCCAAGGTACTTTCACTCTGTCACTCATCTCGTCTCTACTGTCACCCAGGAGTAGGTAAAACCTTACGGCTGGTCAAGTCACAGTTCTGGTGGGGTTCCTTACAAAAGGACGTTAGAGACTTCGTTGGGTCATGTATCCAATGCTCTCTGGCCAAAACCTCTCACCGACCACCAGCGGGTCTCCTACGGCCGCTCCCTATCCCTTCAAGACCGTGGTCGCACATCGGCATGGATTTTGTCACTGGTCTACCTCAGTCTGGAGGTAAGTCTGTCATTCTAACTATTGTAGACAGATTCTCCAAAATGGTTCATCTAGTAGCCTTAGACAAGCTACCTTCGGCCAAGGAACTCAGCAACATTATAACTCAAGAAGTTTTTAGACTCCATGGACTGCCTAAGAATATTGTCTCTGACCGAGGACCACAATTTATATCTAAGTTTTGGTCAGAATTTTGCAAATCATTGGACATTGAACTGAGTCTTTCTTCAGGATTCCACCCTCAGACAGATGGCCAGGCAGAGCGTGCCAATCAGGAGATGGAGACCCGATTGAGAATCCTGTGTGGTGATGACAGCACCAAGTGGGCCAGGAACCTGCCTATTGTGGAGCATGCAATGAACTCCTTGCCATCTTCTGCCACTGGTTTGTCCCCTTTCTACGTGGTATATGGATATCAACCTCCTGTGTTTGCCTCTGAGGACCGGGATGCCACCGTCCCTTCTGCACATCTGGCAGCTATGCGCTGTCGCCGAGCCTGGGTTAAAGCCCGGTCCCAGTTACTCAAGGCCTCCTCCTTATATATTAAGTCTGCAAATAGGCGGAGGATCCGTGCTCCCAGCTACAAAGAGGGTCAGGAAGTATGGCTGTCAACTAAAGACCTCCCTCTTCGGACTGACTGCAGGAAACTTGCCCCTCGTTTTGTCGGCCCTTTTCCCATCTCGAAGGTCGTCAACCCAGTGGCTGTCAGGTTAAAGCTCCCCAACTCCATGAGGATCCACCCTACATTTCATGTGTCCCGGGTCAAGCCTGTCCTACGGTCCAAGTTTTTGCCCTCTTCCAGGCCCCCTCCACCCCCCCGCCTCATCGATGGCGGCCCCGCCTACACCGTTCGTCGCATCATGCGTTCTCGCCGCTGGGGCAGGGGCTTGCAGTACCTTATTGATTGGGAGGGGTATGGCCCTGAGGAACGCTCCTGGGTTCCCGCTCGTCATGTCCTTGACAAGGCCCTCGTTGCTAGGTTCCACATTGACCACCCATCCCAGCCTGGAGGTCCGTCAGGAGCCGGCCCTTAGAGGAGGGGTACTGTCATGATCCACATTCACGTTCATCTGGTTTTAGTTCAATGTTTATTTTCATAGTAAAGTGTGTTCTGATCAGTCTTCTTCCTGCCTTCATGTGCTGCAGCAGCCTTCTTCCTGCCTTCCTGTGCTGCAGCTAATTAAGCTAGATTTCATCCACCTGTTGCAGCCAGTATATAAGTCCCAGCCTCACTCTCAGTCTCTGCCAGATTTATGAAAAGGTTATCCTGAGTAGTTATCCAGCATTCATGTCTAGTCTTGCTCTCCTCGTCTCGATTCTGGTTCTGTTTCATGGATTAAAGATTCCTGCCTGCTCCCTTCTTGGATACTCCTCTGCCTCAGCTCTTCTGGTTCTGACCTCGGACCTCACCTCTGGATTCTGCCTTGTGTTTTTGCCCCTGAACGGATCTCTCCACCCATCTGCCTCCTGGAAACTGACCCACGCCTGTGTACCCCAACCAAGTAAGACGCCTGCTCCTCTTAACCTGTTTCTCTCTTCTGAATTATTGTGCATGACCTTGGATTGGAACTCGGATAACCCATGGACTAAAAAGTCCATCTGGATCAAGCATCACAAACACAAAAGTGATCGTGGACTACATCTAAGACGCTCAACGTCTAACTGGAAGTCAACCCGGAATAAACAAACTCTGAGAAGGTTAGTTGACTCATTCAAAGTCAAAGCCTCCCCTCTGTTCACCCCAGTTGCTAACCTTCTCCTCTCCTGTTTAGAGCTCCTGTTTCCGGTGACCTGTGAAACCCGATCCAGCCTTCTATTTCATAATAAACATTTTAAAACTTGTCAGTGTGTTGGCAATTTAGTGAAACTCAAACCCTCAATCATTACAGTTTTAACTGTGCTATATAAATAAAATTGACTTGACTTGACTTGACTTGAGATGTATATATATATATAAATAAAGAGCTTTTATTAACATTGCACCAGTTCTCACCAATACAACGTGATAATGTATACACAGTCATCCAGAAGAAGGGTAGAGAATGTAAAGCTGCTGCTTATTCAAACACATGACATGTTCTTCAGCGCGGCCTCTCTCATCCGTCACGGGATGAAGGTCAAATCAGATATGGAAAAAGGAAAACACAATAGGTATCATTTGTGATATTCAAAAAAAGAATCTATCAAAGATTGCCTTAAGACACTCTATGATAAAGTCCCAAAAACTCTATCAGCATTAAGCACAACCAGACAAGACATTGTTGCAGTTTGACGACATGCAAGGAGATCAAAGAGTCTGTGAGTAACATTCAGATAAGCACAGTTCAGCAGTTGTTCAGCTTGGCGCTATCCGAGCGCACACACAGAGATCTCTGGGGGGGGGGGAGGAGGTCAGCAAGGTCTCTTCAGCTCTACGACTCCAGGAGAATAGTTTCCAGACAGCCTTCTTTTCAAGGTCGTGTGCAGAAACCAGATTAGATAGTTCTTTTGTTTATCTTCAATCCAGGCCACAGTGTTCTTTTTGACTGCAGCCTTCCAAGTCCAGGTGCTGTTCAGGTCCAAAATCGCCGAATCATATGAGGTTCCGAGCTACGAACCCCCATCTGTGCCCTGATTGAGGCCGGGCGGCTGTAAACGAGTTCCAAAGCGCACCGCAGGTCCGCGGTGGTCTACCGCCGCTCCCATCGTGCGATTCAGTTCGTACAACAGCTGGGATGAGGAGCTCACAGCCCGGATCAGAGAATCTTGCTGATCAGGAAGTTTGGCCAGCGCGCTGATAGCCGCCGAAGTCTTCCTGAGCTTCCAGTAGCAGACAGCTCCGCTGACGCCAAAAAACAGAGCAGCTGCCACCAATATCCCAATAATCCACAAATCTTCCACGTCTTCGACAGACAAGACGGTCAGACACATAGGTTGCCACTGTCCCCACGAGTCCATCATGTATCCGACAGCGTGCGTGTCAGAGGGGCAGACTGCTTCTCCTGGCCCGGTCCGCTTCGTGGAAAAAATCTTATCTATAGAGGAAACAGCCCAATTTATTAAATCCATCGCAAATTGGTTCGAGTGAGCGCTGAAGAGTCACAGACGAGACAAAAAGCAAGCAGGGAGGAGGAAAACTTAAGGAGGGTAGGAGCAAAAAGATATGCGACTTGCTTTGCAAAGAGCGGAAGTAGATACATAAGTCAGAGAGTCAGAGAGTCTTTATTGTCATTTGCACCGCATGTGGTACATGTGATGAAAACGAGATTATGTACACAGGGTCCCAGTTACATCCAACAACAAATGCAAGAGAAAAACAGTAATAACATCTAGGATTAACTAAGAAAAACATCAACTAGTAATACACTAAGCCCTAATGTAATAGAAAAACATCATTATAAACAGCAGCACGAACATGAGTCTGTATGAGCAGATGGTCACAGATGAACACAGCAACAAGAAAACAGATCAGCATCAGCATGATGTGATATTTTGCAGTGTTTATTCGTGTTGATTATTTATTCATGAGTCTAACAGCCTCAGGGTAGAAGCTGTTCCTCAGTCTAGTGGTTCTACATTTGATGCTCCTCAACCTCCGTCCTGAGGGGAGTGGGGCAAAGAGTGAGTGTGCTGGGTGAGTGAGGTCTTTCATGATGCAGGTGGCTCTTTTCCTGCATCTGGAGGTGTAAATGTCTGTGATGGTGGGGAGACTGACTCCAACAGACTTCTGTGCAGCCTTCACCACTCTCTGTAGAGCTTTCCTCTCTGCAACTGTGCAGCCTCCATGCCACACATTGATGCTGGAGCACAGGATGCTCTCCACTGCACACCTGTAGAAGGAGGTGAGGACTGGGCTGCTCAGACCAGCTCGTCTCAGCCGTCTGAGGAAGTAGAGTCTCTGATGACCTTTCTTGATCAGGCTGGTGGTGTTGTTGCTCCAGCTGAGGTTATCATTCATGTGTACACCCAAGTATTTGTAGCTGGAGACCACTTCCACTGCAGATCCACTTATGTTCAGTGGGGTGTGGGTGTGTTTGTTCCTTCTGAAGTCCACAATCATCTCCTTTGTCTTCTTCACATTCATGTGAAGGTTATTCTCTTTGCACCAGCTCTCCAGGTGTTCCACCTCCTGTCTGTAGCTGGACTCATCATTGTTTGTGATGCATCCCACCACCGCTGTATCATCTGCAAACTTAACAATATGACAGCCTGGATGTGTGGCTGTACAATCATATGTGAGCAGAGTGAACAGAAGAGGGCTCAGCACACATCCTTGAGGAGAGCCAGTGCTGAGGGTTATGGTGGAGGAGGAGAAGTTGTGGATCTTCACGGACTGTGGTCTGTTTGTTAAGAAGTCTAGTACCCAGTTACAAATGGAGGGGCTTAGTCCAAGTGTGGATAGTTTGTCTATCAGAGTTTGGGGGATCATGGTGTTGAAGGCAGATGTGAAGTCCACAAAGAGCAGACGCACGTATGAGTCCTTCTGATCCAGGTGGGTGAGAGCAGTGTGGACCAACGGAAGAGATGGCGTCCTCTGAGAGAAACGCAATTTCGGTCCTGTGTATGTCCTGTACAGTACATATTGCAGATCTGACAATAAAGTTGACTTTGACTTTTGACTCTGTTGATCGGTTCTCGCGGTATGCATATTGATGAGGGTCCTCGTTGATGTTGACGGTTGTCTTGATGTGGGACATGACCAGTTTCTCAAAACATTTAGCGACTATCGGGGTGAGGGCCACCGGTCTATAGTCATTCAGACCAGTCACTGTGGAGCTCTTTGGGACTGGGATGATGGTCGCGGTCTTCAGGCAGGTGGGAACTGACTCCAGTGCAAGTGAGGTGGTGAAGATGTCAGCCAGCACCTCACAGAGCTGGTCCGCACATTCCTTCAGAACTTTCCCTGGGATGTTGTCTGGTCCGGTTGCTTTATGAGGGTTGATCCTTCTGAGACTGCCTCTCACTTCTGCTGCGGTCACTCTGAGATGCTCTTCATCTGGTGATGAGGTGAGTCTGGTGCTAGCTGGTCTGTTTGGGTCTTCAAAACGTGCATAAAACTTATTGAGGGCATCAGGCAGAGATGGGTCCTTGGGGCATTGTTTGCTCTTGCCTTTGTAATCTGTTATGCATTTGATGCCCTTCCACATGCTCCGTGGGTCTTGTGAGGTGAACTGTCCCTCGATCCTCTGTGCATATGTGGCCTTGGCCTTCTTGTTTGTCCTGTTTGCATGTCCTTCCTGTTTTCTGTGCACTACATGCTGCTTTGATACTTTTTTTTGGCTCTGGTTCTGCTGTCTTGCTAGCATTTTTATTTAATTATTAATATTTTTAGTTAAATTACATTCATTCTTCCTCGTGGCTGAGTCTCAATTATGAGTCATTTAAATCACCACATTGCAACAAGATATTTAATCAGTTTTCTTTAGTTATCAGTGTTTTCAAAGTTCATGCTCAATCATCCAGGTACAAAATCCAATAATGGCCAGTCAGGTCATCTGGACAGTTTCTTCTTTTTTTGTGGAAATACATTTTGCCCTCTATCTGAAGGGCTTTATCAGTCTGAGGAGTCCCAAGTAAACTGTTTTTCCCACTAAGCAGTACACTCCTTTAGTGGACCAACCAGTTTGCTGGTGATAAGATGGTTCTGGGGGTTGTCCTGTCCTCCGTCAACTCCTCCCAGGCAGGTAGTCACATCCAAAGTGGTTCAAGACATGAACTTGGGCAGCACGGTGGCACAACTGGTAGAGCTGCTGCCTCTCAGCGAGAAGGTTGCCGGTTCAAATCCCGGTCCGGGGCCTTTCTGGGTGGAGTTTGCATGTTCTCCCCGTGCATGCGTGGGTTTCCTCCGGGTACTCCGGTTTCCTCCCACAGACCAAAAAACATGCTTGTTAGGCTGATTGGTGACTCTAAATTGACCCTAGGTGTGAGTGTGAGAGTGGATGGTTGTTTGGTGTGAGTGAGACAGGTCCCTCTTGTAAATAAGTCCCCGTGACTCAACAAGGCTAGCCTGTATAAATAAAGGTTGAATGAAAAAATGAATGAACTTAGCACCAGACTTATCGCCATCAAACTGGTTGGTCCACTAAAGGAGTGTACAGGTTAGTGGGGGAAACAATACTTGGGACCCCGGCTTAGACTGAAGAAGCCCTCTTGATACAGGGTGAAACATCTTTCCACACAAAAAAAATGCCCAGATGACCTGACAGACTGACCAATATTGGAGTTAGGCTAAAGGTTCAGTTAAATAAAGTTTATAAAGCATCAACTGTTGTATTTTCTTTAGGCAGGTTTGTTGCATTGCCAGACATCTTCTTGCTGCAACAGTTACAGTAATGCCTTTCCGTAGCACAAGCTCGACATCCATCTGCATTTCCATTCTTGCCTTCTGCTCCCCTCAAAGTAACAGCCTTGTTCTAACCTTCACCCTAAGAAACAGCAACATTTTAAGGGTCCTCTTAAGTCTAAACCTACTCGTCAGAGTTTTAGTCTCTTCCATAGTTTCGGTCCCAACTCCAGTTCCAGCCAGGGCTTTAATGTGCGACTGACACATAAATAACCAAGCCTGTCCGCCACCCAGGCAAATTCAAATGCACCTGTCAAAGTGATGAAGCACCCGCCCGCAGGGAAGCATTGTTTACATTTTCACTCCACTCTTTCCAAAAGTGAGATTCTAATTATTTTCCCACTGTAAATTAAAGCCAAGTGGTACAGAACTACAAACTAAAAGGATCGTGTCAGTCGAGAAAACCCCTGCATTCCCACATGTATGAATTTATGAGAGCTGAGCAAAAGCTAAAAAATATGCGAGTGGATGTTCCTGGGTCAGTCAGAACTTTTTCTACATAGTGGAGATGGCAAGAAGGACTAAGATGGAAGAGTAAAGATGTATAGCGTTCACATTGGCTGTATAGCAAAGCAAGCTCTGTTGTGATAATTACTTTCGTTGTCTGGAAAACTCAAAACATTTAAAATATGATCTTTCATTTCAGACATAAAGATGTTCTGCAAAATCTTTGGCTGAGTTGTATACAACGTTTGTCCCATTAGCTTTATTTTATGTTACTGGACCTCATATAGGATCTCAGATGCTGATGCTGGAAAGACGCCCATAGACAGGTTCCTGTAGAAATGTGAGGTCCCACCCTGTCTATGGAAACAAATGGGACCTCAGATCATTTTTAAGGGGTTGACCTTTTTAGATTTATGTGGTTTCCTTTTAATTCATATCCAAACATTTAGTTTTCTAAGTTCAGCTAAAAGTAGTTATTTAATGTGTAAAAAAGAGATTCAATTCAATTCAAATTCAAAAATACCTTGCTAAGGTAATCCCATAGGGAAATTAATTGTTGTTGTATCTCATCTTGTTTTCATTTGAGTTGTTCTAGATGCTGATGATTTTGGGCAGGAAGGATCTCTTGTAGCAATCTGTCCCACAGCAGATCTAAATAAACTGGCTGCAGATGCCGATCCGTTCACCCAGACCCAGCAGGCCTCTCATCCACTTGGGCAGCAAGTGATATGCCAGGCAGAACTCCTCCCTGAGTGATGGCCATTTATCCCAGCAGCTGTTGAGCCCCCCGTCACAGCGGACTTAACTGCAGGTGCCGGGTGACGATCTCGGTCCTCCTTCTGTCATGAGCCGTGTTTCCTGCTACCTCCAAGATCTCTGCGGTCAGCCACTCGAGCACAGCCTTCAAGTAGACCGTAATGCATCCACGGCACCTCCTTTTTAACTTGTTTGGAATTTGGGGCTGTAGCTGAGGTCTTATTTGAGTTTTTCAAATGTTAATCAGCATCTCCCAGTTGTAGAAAACCACCTTGTTGTTATGGTTATGCATCATAACCAATGTCCAAAAGTAAAAAAGATTTCAGTAAAAATCCTTCCAGCGGCACAACATCTGATACCAGAGAAAGTAATCATCCAAAAAAATGCAATTTACAGCCATAAAATTTAAGTTTTCAAAAGCAAAATCTCAGAATGAATGTAGGAGAGCTACTCCAACATGCAGCCACCTTGAGCGGCGCAATTCTGGAAGTGTGTGTGGACTTAAAGCTCCTTGGTGTGCAGACTCAGGTTTCAAAAGTAAAACATGGCAGCTCCCATGAACTAAGTTCTGTTGGTTTAATATCAGAAGAGATGGGGACATTTGTTCTATACGTATATTGATGGTTTGTCCACATCTCATAGTTTTCCATAGTGTCACTATTCAAGATTAACAATTGTGAAATGGCATCATGTAACCCCAGGTATCAATGCAGTGCTTTTACCATGTTTAGTTTTCCATACCTATCCATGTAATTTTCTAATACTTAACTTGATACGTGCTCATTAAATAACCATGGCCAGCTCCCCGAGCGCGACTACGCTGCTCACTGCACCACCTGGTGGTGGTTGGGTTAAATGCAGAAGACCAATTTCGTCTGTCAAGTATGGGAACATACACAGATGACAAATGTGACAATTTATTATTATTATTATTATTAAATGTCCACCTATAGATATTTTGGTCATGCCCATTGTCATCTGTTGACATTATTATCAACCATTAACATGTTGTAAGACATTGGATGGCATTATGTACAAGGAAGTAGGCTGTGTTTCATTTAGAAAAATGATGTACACTTTGAGTCCTTGTGCATCTTTACTGTGCTATATTATATTGTTAAATGAGGTTGAAGGCACAGTGATGTATATAACGTTAAATTAAGAGAGCAGTAGTGAAACTCAGGAAGCCTTTAAGAAGGTTGTGGAAGCATGCAAGCGGGAGGCAAAATCAGACAGAGGAAGGCAGAAAATGGGAATAGAGAGTGCATGAATGGTAATTATGACTATCTAGTTTGGATCAATCATTAAAAGATCAAGGGGACTGACAAGCTTATTGGTGTTGATGCCTTAGGCTCTTGTTCTGGACAGTAGCCAGCATGCCTGTTTGTGCAGACTTCTTTCTTCCTTTCAGTCTCTCATGAAGGCACATTATATATCAGGTATAATAGAAGTACAAACAAGTGTCTTAAAACGTAAACCTTTGGATGACATACACATGTCCGCCCTTTTCTCATGACAATCTCAATACTGTATTTATTTCTTAAGAATAACTCTAAACACTAAACTGGTTTGTTTATTAGTCAGTGATTGGTCCCACTTTGTGCCACAATTACAAAAAGTGAATTAACTGTCACATTCTTCAATGGTGAGTTTTCTAATTACCCCCTGGCTCTGTTCCTTGTTTGTCACATTGTTCTGAGCACTAGAGAGAAGCAAAGTTTACTACAAGGTCTTAAGGTCAAGCTTGAGAACTGCTTTGGTTGTCAGCAGGACAAGCCAGATGGAATGGAGTTACCATATAAAAAGTGTAATCAACCCTAGACACTATTTATATTGGACATTATAACAAATTAAAATATATATAACGGTCAAGTAAAGGCAATTAGATTCAAAACAGTGTACCTATCCAAGACCAGTCTTATTACTTTGTACAAGTCCAGTGTCTGAACCTCTTTTTTGGTGCTTCTAGTTTGGTGAAATTTCAAAGGATACAATCCTGAATTGTTCCCTCTATATATTGCACAATAAATTATAGAACATAAAGAGTTTGTTCATGTTGTGGGTCAAGATTTAAAATTAAATCTCAATGGACTGTGTTTGCCCATACCTTTAACTGACAGACCAACAGAATGTTATTACAAGCTACCCAGTCACTTAAAAAAAAAACATACAAAGATACTCTTCTTACAAACGGACTGCTTTACGCTGCTTTCATGTTCGTTAAGTTAGAATTTGTGTAAAACTGCTTTTTTTTTTCAGGAAAGAAAGGCTATTTTTGTAAACCACGGAGCCATGTTGGCAGATGTGTCATCCCCACTTCTCGAGCACATGTCCCTCCCTCCCGATGTGCATTTGTGGTAATGTCTACAAATTTTTAAATTTATGTCCCTGCTGGAAAACATGGTTTGCCGTTTATAGCCCTCCACTAAAAGAAATAAGACCTGTCTTCTCTGATACAAGTCAAAGGACTGATGCGGACTCTATCAGATTTCTAAATACAGACCTCGGCAATAAATCCTGACTTGATTGGGTTTGAATTGGGTTAACTCACTTGAATGCTATCTGCTTAACCCACAGCTGGCCTGTCTGCTCTGTGCAGCCATTGAACCTAAATCAGTCATTTACTGCTATCAAATGGAACAATGGTGGAGTGGAGAGAGCACTCAAGCTATAGGGCTAGAAGCCAGGCTAGTGCCATAACGCAACACAACAGACCAGAACAGAGTATTGCCGAGCAGACAGGCCCTCTAATGCTCTTTCCTTTTTGTGTCTCAGCAGTGCTGCATCATGAGAGCCATGTTGCATTGCATGAAATGGCATCATCCAAACCGAATGCACAAACACCTTTTCAAGCTTTTGTCTTGTCTTGTCAGCTTGATTTCACATGCTAATTGGTGTAGGATGGTAGCATGGCTAACCTAAGAAAACCTATTTTCATGCCAGCCAAAATACATACTCACGCATACCACGTCACAGAATTCAAGCAGGTATGCTTAACCAAAGTGACGTATTGTATAGAGTCAGGATCTATTGTGCTTCTATCATCGCGGTACAGCTTGGGTTGTACAGTTCTGGTGAGGGGCCATAATTAGGTCATATATACACTTCCTGTGGCCGCTAGAGGAGAAAAGCATGCTCTCTGCCTGTTTATCATTTAAACATTAGTGATTAGTGAAAACCAATATCCATCTGTTTGGCTGTCCATCTGTACTTTTTCTATACCTGTTTGATCGTGCTCAGAAGCTGTTACGTTTTCCAAGAAGTGAGTGGACAAGAGGAACGTTAAATCCTGGATAGGTCATTGTTCTGGGGTGTCTATGAGTGCACACCTAATTCTCCAGCTCCCCGGGCACTTTCTATGGCTGCTCACTGCACCACCTGGTGGTGGTTGGGTTAAATGCAGAGACGAATTTCGTCTGTGTATGAGAAACATACACAGATGACAGAAAAGGACATTATTATTATTATTATTGTTTCAGGAAACAACTAGTTATGGTATAAAAAAGTAACCACATAAATTGAAACCATTTTACATTTTGTTCCTGGTTTTGCAAAGAAGGAGCTTCCCTTTTGAGAAGGGTTTGACAGCAGGTAGATGTGCTGCCTTAACGCCTACCTGCCAGAGTGATTCTAGTTTACATGTTGTCAACAGCTTCCAATAGAAATATGTTATAAAATAAAATAAAAATACTGGAAAAGTCCAGTATTTTTTATATTTTATGGCACTTTGTCTACGCTGGTAAACCAGAAACTTCAATTCATCATATTCACCAGATATCATTACATATGGAGCTTAGCCTTGAAACCGTTTTGTGTTTATGTCCACCATATGGTAGAGATGATCTCTCCAGCTGATGGCCCTGTGGTTACACCACTTTAAAAAAGGAGTTCAAACTACAGTATACCAAGTGTGATGCTTTGTCAGCTGGGCTGCACATGGTGCGCAGCCAAGATTAACACTTTTTAATTTAAATACTTCCATAGCTTTCCATGACTACTTGATTTTTTTTTTCTTATTTTTCCTGGCACAGTTAAATATTAATAATAATACTAATAATAACCTTTATTTGTATAGCACCTTCCTACAATGCCTTGCATTGACCAAGGTGCTTAACAGGACAGAAAATATAAAAACTGGTACAACAAATCAGTGAAAATAGAATAAAAAACTACAGCAATAAAAGGAGGCAATGGAAATAAAAATGCTACATACTAAAATACCAAAGTAATAAAAGTTACACACTGAAAGCAATTATTATTATTACAATTATTTAATTATAAGAATGTTCAAACACAATAACATTTAATTTCAACATTTTAGAAAAATTTTAACAGTGGCGCAAAGCTTGATGACGGAAAAGCACTAAAATACCATTATTTTGCATCAGCAGTGAGCGTGTACTTAGATTTTAAACACTGCTTCTGCATTTAGACATTGGTTTTATTGGATAGATTGCACTTTTTTTCTGGTAAAAGTGAGGATCACAAATGAAAAAAAGGACAATTGCAATGTTCATTTGACCTGATCCACCATGTTGAAGTCAGTTGTTGGAGTCAGTCTCTCCACCATCACATACATCTACACCTCCAGATGCAGGAAGAGGGCCACCTGCATCATGAAGGACCCCACTCACCCAGTACACACACTTTTTGCCCCACTCCCCTCAGGCAAAAGGTTGCGGCACATGAAGTGCCGAACCACTAGACTGAGGAACAGCTTCTACCCTGAGGTTGTTAGACTCATGAATCCCTAACCAGAAAAATCACTGTAAGGGGGGAAAAAAGGAAAACTCCTGTAATGCCACTTTAATTGGTGAGACTTATCTGTGCTGCTGATTCATGCTGCTTGCCTTCCTGTTGCTATACAGTATACCCATCTGCTCACTACAGACTCGTGTTCAGGCTGCTGTTTAATAGGGGTGCAGGGAAAAAAATCGATTTTTTTTAAAATAATCTAGATTCTTAGTCCTGGCGATTCAGAATTGATTCTAAAAGCCTTCAATTCGATTTTTTTTACATTAAAACCCAAAAGATAAAGAAAATAAAACCATATCTCATAGTATATGAAATAATACATAAAATGAAAGGTGTCAGAAAGAAGAAGAAATCTTATTTTATCTGCCCCTTTTTTCAAAAACAAAACAAGTTCAAACAATCAATTCAAACAATAATCTTCTATAAGTAACAGAGCAAAAAGCTAATGCTGGTTATTTAAGTTACAGAATTTAATGCATTCCTGTATTATTTGTTCCTATTTTTGGTATAAATATCAAACGATGCAAAAATGTGATACAATAAGGAACCTAAAATTATTGTTTTAAATAAATGTTCTATTTGTTTACATTGTTGTTTAATGTTTTCAGTTTAAAAAATGTTGTTTTAAATACATTTTCCGTTTGTTTACATTGTTGTTTATTCTTTTCAGCTTGTCAGTTACAAAACTAAATGTATGACCATTTTAATAGAAAAATCGTTTCCCCCCTGGGCTGCCACCTTACTGTGGTGGAGGGGTTTGAGTGTCCCAATGATCCTAGGAGCTATGCTGTCAGGGGCTTCATGCCCCTAGTAGGGTCACCCAAGGCAGACAGGTCCTAGGTGAGGGACCAGACAAAGTGCAGCCCAAAAACCCCTATGATGAGTGAAATAAATGGACTAAGTTTTCCCTCGCCCGGACGCGGGTCACCGGGGCCCCACTCTGGAGCCAGGCCCGGAGGTGGGGCACGCTGGCGAGCGCCTGGTGGCCGGGCTTTTACCCATGGAGCCCGGCCGGGCACAGCCCGAAGAGGAGACGTGGGTCCCCCTTCCCATGGGCTCACCACCTGTGGGAGGGGCCAAAGGGGTCGGGTGCAATGTGAGATGGGTGGTGGCCGAGGGCGGGGACCCTGGCGGTCTGATCCTCGGCTACAGAAGCTGGCCATTGGGACATGGAATGTCACCTCTCTGGTGGGGAAGGAGCCTGAGCTAGTGTGTGAGGTTGAGAGTTTCCGACTAGAAATAGTCGGACTCACCTCAACGCATGGCTCTGGCTCTGGAACCAGTTTCCTTGAGAGGGGTTGGACACTCTTCCACTCTGGAGTTGCCCCTGGTGAGAGGCGCCGAGCAGGAGTGGGCATACTGGTTGCCCCCCATCTTGGTGCCTGTACGTTGGGGTTCACCCCGGTGAACGAGAGGGTAGCCTCCCTTCGCCTACGTGTGGGGGGACGGGCTCTGACTGTTGTTTGTGCCTATGCACCAAACGGCAGCTCAGACTACCCACCCTTTTTGGAGTCCTTGGAGGGGGTATTGGAGAGTGCGCCTCCTGGGGACTCCCTTGTTCTACTGGGGGACTTCAACGCTCACGTGGGCAATGACAGTGAGACCTGGAGGGGTGTGGTTGGGAGGAACGGCCCCCCTGATCTGAACCAGAGTGGTGTTCTGTTATTGGACTTCTGTGCTCGTCATGGATTGTCCATAACGAACACCATGTTTAAGCATAAGGGTGTCCATATGTGCTCTTGGCACCAGGACACCCTAGGTCGCAGTTCGATGATCGACTTTGTTGTCGTCTCATCTGATCTGCGGCCGCATGTCTTGGACACTCGGGTGAAGAGAGGGGCGGAGCTGTCAACTGACCACTACCTGGTGGTGAGTTGGCTCCGATGGTGGGGGAGGATGCCGGTCAGACCTGGCAGACCCAAACGTATTGTGAGGGTCTGCTGGGAACGTCTGGCAGAGTCTCCCGTAAGACGGAGCTTTAACTCCCACCTCCGGGAGAGCTTTGAACACGTTCCGAGGGAGGCGGGGGACATTGAGCCCGAGTGGGCCATGTTCCGCGCCTCTATTGTCGAGGCAGCTTATCGGAGTTGTGGCCGCAAGGTTGTTGGTGCCTGTCGTGGTGGCAACCCTCGAACCCGGTGGTGGACACCGGCGGTGAGGGATGCTGTCAAGCTGAAGAAGGAGTCCTATTGGGCCTTTTTGGCCTGTGGGACCCCGGAAGCAGCTGATAGGTACCGGCAGTCCAAGCGGCATGCGGCTCGGGTGGTTGCTGAGGCAAAAACTCGGGCGTGGGAGGAGTTCGGAGAGGCCATGGAGAATGACTTCCGTACGGCTTCGAGGCGATTCTGGTCCACCATCCGGCGTCTCAGGGGGGGAAAGCGGTACGCGACCAACACCATTTATGGTGGGGATGGCGTGCTGTTGACCTCAACTCGGGATGTTGTGAGTCGGTGGGCGGAATACTTCGAAGACCTCCTCAATCCTACTGGCACGTCTTCCACTGAGGAAGCGGAGCCTGGGGACTTTGGGTCGGGCTCTCCAATCTCTGGTGCTAAGGTCGCCGAGGTGGTTAAAAAGCTCCACGGTGGCAAGGCTCCAGGGGAACATAGGCTAATGTTCAAAGCAGTAACAAATTATCTTTTTTTAAATAATTTTCAACTATCTCAATCCAAATTGTAAAGCAATAAATAAATAAAAACTTTCAAAAGGTGCACCTGTGATCACTGCAGCTTCCTCTCACCTATAGAAAACATGTGTTGTAGGGAGACGCCAAAGGTATAATTATGAATTATTTAGAACTTCCTAAAGCCCTAATAAATATACTATATATTAAAAAACACACCAATAAACCTGGTCTTGAATACACTGTGCATTTTATTGTCTTAAAAGCATTTCTCCTGTGATGTGAATTACTATGGGTATGCATTACTCTACCAGTAAAAGCACACACAAACGTATCAAATTATAAAAAATGAGTAAAAATACAAACGATATACATGCTGCACTCCACATTCAGTTCAACTTAATATTTATATAGTAAATGTGTTAAAATGGAATGTTCATAGTCAACATACCAGTAATGAATTATGAAGCTCCTTGTTCTGTCAACACTAGACCTCTGTATTGATAAATACATTTCCAAATCATACATCAAAGTCAAATTTCAAAGTCAACTTTATTGTCCAAACGGCAATATGTACAGAACATAAACTCAGTGAAACTCAATGAAAACAAACTAACTAAGAACAAACAGTAACAAAAAGATAAGACCAGTTTCCCATCTGTCATTTCTATCAAAGGTCCTGGAAAAGATTGTTTTTACTCAACTTCAATCTTTTCTTGAGCACAACAACCTGTTTGAAAAATTTCAGTCAGGTTTTCGAGCTCGTCACAGTACTGAATCTGCACTGCTCAAAGTGCAGAATGACATTCTTCTGTCCCTGGATGCAAAAAACCCTGTTCTGCTGGTGATGTTAGACCTCTCAGCAGCTTTTGACACCGTTGACCATCAGGTACTAATCAACCGCTTGTCTCAGCTGGTTGGCCTCCAGGGAGCTGTGCTTGAGTGGTTCAAATCTTACCTGACTGGGAGAACCTTTTCTGTCATGATAGGCGATCTGTCCTCCTCTTCATCAACCCCTCTGACCTCTGGCGTACCACAGGGATCCATTCTGGGGCCAGTCCTCTTTTCTCTTTACATGCTGCCATTAGGATCAATCATTGCACGTCATAATCTGTCTTTTCACATGTATGCAGACGATTTACAAATCTATCTGCCAGTCACTCCCAACCCCTCACTCAGTTCAAACACTCTTGTCAACTGCTTAAATGACATTAAGCACTGGCTCTCTCAAAACTTCCTCCACCTAAACACAGATAAAACTGAATGCATTTTATTTGGTGCACCTGATGACACCAGCAACATCCTTCCCAGTCCCAGTGTTGGTTTTCCCCTCCCCCACTTCAACCCGGTGGTCAGAAATCTTGGAGTGCAGCTTGACTCCAACTTAAAGTTTGATAAACAGATCAGTTCTGTTGTCAAGACCAGCTTTTTCCAGCTCCGTCTGCTCTCCAAAGTCAAGTCATTTCTCAGCCGTGGTGATCTGGAGAAGGCCATCCATGCCTTTGTGACCTCCAGACTTGATTATTGTAATGCTTTGTATGTTGGTATTAATCAATCCTCCATCTCCCGTTTACAGCTTGTACAGAACTCTGCCGCGCGCTTTTTGACCAACACACGAAAATATGAACACATCACTCCTGTCCTGTCCTCTCTACACTGGCTCCCGGTTCAGTTCAGGATACAGTTCAAGCTGCTGCTGTTTGTTTTCAAAGCTCTGAATGGACTTGCACCTCTCTACATCTCAGAACTTTTGAAAGCCCATCAGCCCGGCAGAGCTTTACGATCTGCCAGTCAACACCTGCTGGAGGTGCCTCGCTCAAGGTACAAACAATGGGGAGACCGGTCATTTTCTGTTGCCGGCCCAAAAGCCTGGAACAGCCTCCCCCTTGAGCTGCGTGCCACCTCTGATCTGACTCTGTTCAAAACCAGACTGAAGACCCACTTGTTCAAAAAAGCTTTCAGTGTGTAACTTTTATTACTTTTGGTATTTTAGTATGTAGCATTTTTTATTTCCATTGCCTTCTTTTATTACTGTTGTTTTTTATTCTATTTTCACTGATTTATTGTTCCAGTTTATTCATCTTTTTATCCTGTTAAGCACCTTGGTCAATGCAAGGCATTGTAGGAAGGTGCTATACAAATAAAGTTTATTATTATTATTATTATTATAGACTGAAGATAAACTGCTCCTGAAAAACAAACATCAAAATGATAAAAAATTAAATAAAAAAATAAAATACTGCCGTTGTCACTTCTTGAACTCAAACATGATGGGGATGACTCTCAGCTACTACCACACTGAAGGTTAGCACAATATCTGTAGGAACAACTAAGCTGGATCCTATTCTGTGTTAGCTAAGGTCAATCAGCTGTGGTGGTTCTTGTAAAGTGACTTTGTGCAGGTGTGCTTTTGTTGTTTTGAATTAACTTACTGTTAATAAAATGAATCATAAACAACTAGTTTTTGTAATCAATTTCTTTCTTTCTTTATTGCCTCATGCATGAGGACAAATCTGGGACACGTTGCAGCAGTGGACTTCCCACTCACTCCATCCCGACCTTGGATATTTGCAGTCCTGAAAAGAGAAAAGATCAAAAGTTTAATCTGAGTAAATGTAACATTTTAATGGAGAAAAATGTTGATTCAAAATTTCACAGTGTCAACAAATCCCCAAAATGTTGGGACAGGTAGCAATGAACAAATAAACAAGAATTAATGTTGCATAAACTTTTTTAAAACTTTTTTTATATAATATCCGCCATAATAAAAGTAATAAATAAAGTAATAAATAAATAAATAAAACATAATAATTAAATAATCATATTAATACCTGCAGACAGAGGGTAAAGGTGGGCTACAAAAGTGAATACATAACATTGGTAATGAATTCATGAATACCTGGTGAATCAGCTCTCATGTCAACTCCAAAGTGACATGTCAACATGTCTCCAATGAAGCTTGATGTCTGTGAAGCACGGCTCAGAGATTCCCTGGATGTGGAACGCCTCATGGAAATAAAAAAGAACACATTTTAATCACCTTACAAACAAACATACTTGAGAAACATTATTGTTTTATCACTTTGTTGATGTCAAACAGATGACCCAGTGTAAAATAAATACTGCTGCACAGAGCTGAAGAACATGATATATTCATTCACCAAGTACATATTATTTTATAAATACCACAACATTATTTGCAGCAAAAGAACACCGTGTCTAAAACATCGTAACTAGTACAACAGCTAAAATTAGCGCCAGCTAGTCTCCATTGTTTTTTGAGGTCACAGTCTTCTTTATCAGAGATCACACACTCTGCGGTGTTCATAAGAAACACTAGATTCTTAGCATTTAAACACAACTACAACACAAACTCACGTTGATCAGCAACAGATAAACGCCACGACCTTATGTGGGGCCACACTGAAGCAAAGCTGCAGGCCGCAATAAACAGCACATGAAGAAACACGTCATATACTCAAAAAATAAATTATGGAATGGAAAGGAGTAAAATGGGACTCACCTCCAAACGGATTGTAACCTGATGGTGTATGGGTGGGTGGACAATGAACATCAGTTTGAAGAGCTTTTATGGAACATCGTAGCTCTTCTATGCTAATGCTGTGATGCTAATCTCTGACTCTGATCCAACTCCGCCCTGAGATTTGCAGGGGGAGTGACCTTCTCAGGGGCGTGGCTAGAGTTTTATATTCAGGCGGAGACGATGTGACGTCACAACTGAGCAGACATGTCACAACTGAGCATTTGAACTAATAGTAAAATTAACGTGCAATAACCTCTGTTCAACCCATAGGGCTACAGTGAACACGTTTTTAGACCAACTATTGCCAATTTTAACTAATACGCACAAATACATGAAAATTAACACAGAAATAGCTCTCAGAAACATTTTAAACACATTCTAGGGAGTTTATCAGCTAAAAAAAACTTAAATTTGGGTTTAGTTTCACTTTAAACAGAAGCAACACTGTCAAATTAAAAGAAAAATGTAATAAAAAATACTGATGTTTTAGGTTTGCAGCAAATGACACAGCGGGAATAAAATGAACAAGAAGACAGCTGATGTCCTCCACTGAGGGATTTGAATAAAGTTTTTTTTGTATTTTTTTAGATGAGTGATGCGGCAAACCAATTTTTGATAGTGACCTTTCTTAAGGCTAGATGCAGAAAAATAATGTTGTACATGTTCATCAAGGCATGGATGTGATCAAATGTATGTTTGAATAAAACCATAAGCTTAGTTTCACTTGTTGAAGGTAATATATTTCATTGCATCAAATCAAAAATATAACCTGCAAAGATTAGCAGTGGAACCTCATTTTTTTCAGAGCTATAAGACCTCTAGAAAGAGTGGTCCCCATAATGCATGGGCTGGTCATGGGGCATGAAAATATGACAAAACCAGGATGTGTGTGTGTGTGTGTGTGTCTGTGTGTGTGTGTGTGTGTGTGTGTGTGTGTGTGTGTGTGCGTGTGCGTGAATGTGTGTGTGTGTGTGTTTGTGTATTACCAAAGTATATTGTGAACCACATTATAGGCATTAATGAAACTTGTCAAAATAAATCACTGGACAGATACAATTTCTACAACTGATTAACGTTAGAGGTCAAATACAATTCAAGATGGCTGCCACGACCAACTGCCATTGAAAATACAAAAAATACTATAACTCTGTCAATTCTACAAATACTAGGCTAATGAGGAAGTATCTGAGATTGATTCCAGCAACTGAACTGCTCAAAGGTAACACAAGATCATTGTTTATAATTTACCATTAACTATTTGTATTTACCTCAGACTGTTGGCAAAATATCTGAAAAACCACTGGACACACTTTAATGTGATATTTAGGAAATACTAATTCAATGTAGATCTATAACTTATTAATGTTAATGCTGGAGCACAGGACGCTCTCCACTGCACACCTGTAGAACGAGGTGAGAGCTGGTCTGAGAAGCCCAGTCCTCACCTCGTTCTACAGGTGTGCAGTGGAGAGCGTCCTGTGCTCCAGCATCAACGTGTGGCATGGAGGCTGCACAGTTGCAGAGAGAAAAGCTCTGCAGAGAGTGGTGAAGGCTGCACAGAAGTCTGTGGGAGTCAGTCTCCCCACCATCACAGACATTTACACCTCCAGATGCAGAAAAAGAGCCACCTGCATCATGAAAGACCTCACTCACCCAGCACACTCACTCTTTGCACCACTCCCCTCGGGACGGAGGTTGAGGAGCATCAAATGTAGAACCACTAGACTGAGAAACAGCTTCTACCCTGAGGCTGTCAGACTCATGAATAAATAAATAATAAGAATAAACACTGCAAAATGTCACATCATACTGATACTGTACTGATCTGTTTCTTGTTGCTGCGTTCATCTGTGACCATCTGCTCATGTTCGTGCTGCTGTTTATAATGATGTTTTTCTACTACATTAGGGCTTAGTGTATTACTAGCTGATGTGATGTCTCTCTTAGTTAATCCTAGATGTTATTATTGTATTTCTCTTGCATTTGTTGTTGGATGTAACTGGGACCCTGTGTACATAATCTCGTTTTCAACACATGTACTACATGCGGTGCAAATGACAATAAATTCTCTCTGACTCTGACTCTGACTCTGGATGTAACTGGGACCCTGTGTACATAATCTCGTTTTCAACACATGTACTACATGCGGTGCAAATGACAATAAATTCTCTCTGACTCTGACTCTGACTCTGACTTAATCCATTTCAAGATGGCTGCAACAGTCAACTGTCCTATGATAACCCAGACATTACTATGGTTAAGGCAAATGTCCAAATACTGAACTAAAAATGATGCGGTCATATTTAAGTCATTCACATCACCTACTCCAGGTACTAATTAGTGTGCAAGACTTTTGCTTAAAACATTGGCATTACCTGTTGACATTGCTCTTGTTTGTTAGCAAAATATCTTACAAACCATTAGGACTTTGACAAAACTCAGAAATTATTCAATGGATCCATATCAACTATTGACTATTGTTGTCAGTGCAATTCAAGTTGACTGTTACAGAAATTAGCTAAAAGTCAATGTAGGAGCCAGCTTTGTCATTTACAGACATATACTGTAAATGTTGAACACGTTGTCAATATCTACAAAGTATTTCATGTCTTAACATGAAAATGCTTCAAATTTTGTCATGAAAAGAGGCAGGTGATATACCATACATTCCTTCAAGGTCAAGTTAGGTTGTGTCTTAACTTGAAAAAATGCAGATGAATCTAAAACACATGCACGGTTTTCCCTTCCTCTCATGATTTGCAATAACTCACATCCATAAGTGAGTGCAGACTTTTACCTGTAAGTGCTATCTCGTGGAGGTTTTGTGGAAATTGTGACTCAGGCTCCTAAAACCACTAAAATCTATTGTTTTTAAATCTGCTGTTAAAGTAGTTCCAAATGCAAGAAGGATTACAACAACATGATGAAATAACAATAAATAAGGACGCATCTATCCATTTTTTTTCACTCGGTTCTTCCTTTTCAGGTCAGAGGGTCACTGGAGTCCATAACCAGCAGTCACTGTGTGAGAGATGGGGGACACTCTGGACAGGTCTCCAGTCCATCACAGGGACACATAGAAACAAACAATGCAAACAACCATTCACTCTCTCACTTATATCTAAGGATAATTTAGAGTTACCAATCAGCCTAACATGCATGTTTTTGGTCTGTGGGAAGAAACCAGAATACCTGGGGAAAACCCATGCATGCACGGAAAGAACATGCCAACTCCACACAAGAAGGTCCCGGGCCAGGATTTGAACCAGCGACTGTCTCGATGAGAGGCAAGAGCTCTACTAACTGATCCACTGTGCAACTTATATAAGGACAGTCGTAATGAAATGTTTTTTTTTTCTTCTTCTTTCCGCTGTTTCCTCCATCAGCGGCCACGACAGTGAATTAAGTTGCAGGAAAACTTGGCAGTTATTTTTACGCCAAATGACGCAACCACAGATAACTGAGCCACCACAGCGCTCTGTGTGGAGCAGGAAGCTGCATCTAGGGCACCTGGTGGAGCAGATGGTGGGGTTTAAGGGCCTCGCTCAAGGGCCTAGAGTGGGGCAAATGAGGGTAGAGGCATGTGTGGGTGTGCTTCACTTATCCCACCCACATTGTGACGTTGTCACATTTTGATGTTGATGTAAAAAAAGGAAAATATGAGAGTAATTTAAAGAATAATGTGTCTGTGCTGCTGTTTGTAATTATGTTTTTCTATTACTCGGGCTTGGTGTATTTCTAGTTGATGTTTTTCTTAGTTCATATCCTAGATGTTATTACTGTTTTTCTCTTACATTTTGTTGTTGGATGTAACTGGGACCCTGTGTACATAATCTCATTTCATCACATGTACTACATGCCACTTTGCCTCTATACCAACATCAACTACCTCATACATATACTGTGTACATTAACTCATATGCTGCTTTGCCACTCTTTGCAAATGTCAATGCTAGAACCTTCAGTTTATTTTATAGATATACTTTTTATACTTTTTATACTACTATGCAAAAACTCAGGACAGTATTACACTTTTATTATTTCATTTTATGCTTATGTTCATTAAATGTTTAGTGTTTTAGTGTTGGTGTAAATTTTCATACTTTTATACTACTATGCAAAAACTCAGGACAGTGTTACACTTTTACTATTTTATGCTTATGTTTATTAAATGTTTCAGTGTTTTAGTGTTTAAATGGTTACTGTTGCACCGAGGGACTGAGAGAAACGCAATTTCAATCCTGTGTATGTCCTGTACATATTGCAGTTCTGACAATAAAGTTGACTTTGACTTTGACTTTTGACATGCGGTGCAAATGACAATAAAGACTCTCTGTGTAAGGATTGGCTCCGTCCCCTCCTTACACCCTGTCTGTTCCTCTGTTGTTCTGTCAGCTCAGCGTCACAGGTGTTTGTGTTTATCGTTAATTAAGGCGTGTATATTAGTCAGCAGTCATGTGTGTCTCATTGTCGGGTCATTGTCCCTGTTACCCTGGTGTGTCGTTCCCCAGCTCCTTGGTCTGTGAGTACATCTCGTCTTCCTGTTTGGGTTTAGTGTTTAGTGTTTAGTGTTTAGTACTCAGCCATTGTAGAGCGTCCGTATAGTTTTGTAACTGCCTCGTCAGTTGTTTTGTTTTCATCTTATTAAAGTATTTTGGTTTTACTCGTGCCTCTGAAGTCTACCTGTCTGCACCACGGGACTCATCAACCACACACCGCACCACCGTGACAGAATGACCCGACCATTTTGAGTCCCGCGGACAGGTAACATAGACTCACCTAGAGGCTGAAGATGTCTGCTCGGAGGGAGGCTGCAGCCATCAGAGTTGGCGGGTTTCGAACCGAGCCCGCTTGGAGCAGCAACAGGTCCGAGCCAGAGCAGCTTCCATCTCCCATGCTGATAGCAGAGCGAGCGAGGGAGCGTCGGGGCGGCTGCTCCGACCAGTTCACCTCCTTCGCTCCTGCACGAGCCATCTCTTCTGTGGGATGTGTCCGACGACGGTTCGGATTCGGACCCAGACCCGGGAGGGCTCCTGCCGTTTCCAGTTCCAGAGACACGAGGCCGCAGGAGAAGGCGGCGACCAGCGAAGCCGCGCACTTCCGGTTTTCAGCCTGCTCTCCCCCGTAATCCTCCCACGCTGTCTGTGGAGCCGGCGGGCGTTTCAAAGGGGGAGGGGTACCCACGTCCATGCACTGTGACGTCTCGGGGGAGACGTTCTTTGGAGGGGGGGTATGTGTTCCCTCACACCATGTCTGCAGGAGTCACGGAGACTCCTGCACGCCACACTGCTGACACAGCTGAAGGAAAGCAGTCTGACAGGACTCCTTCACAAAGGGAGCAGCCTGTTCACACTTCGACCACAGGGGTCGCTACTCATGCAGGACTCTCACAGGAAGAGCCTGCAGGACACACTGAAGGAGATCCCACCTCGACCACAGGGGTCGCTGTGGGACGGAGATCTGAGGAGGCCAATCTAATTTTCCAGCAGATAAAACGACTGTTTCATGCTGCTGTCAATAAACCTGACCCTCGTTACAAATATAAGACATACTCCATTATAGTAGACATCATTGTTAACAGTCCCTGTTCTGTGATTGACTCAGGTTTCATTCAGATCCTGACTTTGGCTAAGATGGGGCAGGAGGAGAGTAAAGCCAAGATGGAGGGCGCTGCTCCCAAGGCACTAGGCATGTAACGGTTGTAGTTGGTGTACCGAACCGAAAAGGTACGGAGGTGGACCGAACCGAACGTGCTGTACCGAAACGGTTATTTTTTCACTCATTGAATGTTAATATGTGCGCCGCGGAACAAAATTTCCTGGGCGCGTTTCAGCACGGAGCTATTATCTCGCAGCACGCGCAGCATTAGCCGTTAGCTTCTCGCTGCGGTTTCCTGTTTGTTAACGTTATGGTTTTCTTGTTAAAAGACGAGCGCACAAAGCTGTGTGTGTGGACGTTTTTTCATGAAGACTGGATCTGCAGCAGCAACACGTCTAACGTGAACGCGCTGGAAACTACGTCATCAGAACGTGAACGAGCTGTTACAAAGTACGCTAACCACACAGCTGCATTTAAACAACTTCTACAAAGTGCGCTAACAACACAGCTGCATTTAAACAACTTCATCAGGTAATTTAGATGGGTCCAGATCAATAACACAAACTGTATGAGTTTTTAAAGCTCTGAATCTAAGTCTGAAAGTTTTTAATGCACAGTTGATCCTTGCTATGAGACATCCATCACGTCAACACTTAAGTCAAAAAGTTCAGCTCTTTATGAAAAAACTAAAACTGATGGTCAACAAGTCCTGGAGCTGATTTAAACCCTGCCCTGATGATGAGTGAGATATTCAACCGTTCAAGAGGTATTGTTATTTTATTATAATTATTATTTATAATTTATTATTATTTAAAATTATAATCTTATTAACTTATTTTTTTACCTCTGTGTTTTATTTCCAGTATTTCCAGTTACAGAGGTAGCTGCTCTCCTTCCACTTCAGGGAAATCCACCAGAGATCACCTGCTGCAGCTAAGAAGTGTGTGATGACTGAATTGAACTCTGGAACTGTTCCAGGACCAGTCCCACCAAGAAGAGGTTGTGAGTAATGAGGACAAATACAGCCACACTGGTGCTACTGGACAAAAACTTTATTAGTTAAGATTGTAAACAGTCTGTTGCTGCTTATTGTTCTGGTTCTGACTGTTATTGTATTCATTAAGATTTTTATTATTTTTAATATAATTTATTTATTGTAGAGTGCTGTTTATTTAAAATATCATCCAAATGGGTCACTTTTATTTATTACTACAATACAATACAAACATATTTTTGGCATATTTTCAAAATAAACATTTTGTAAGTCTTTACTTTGTCTTTTTTTTTTGTACCGAAAATAAACCGAAAATAAACCGAACCGAGCCCTCCTTGTAATTGAACCGAACCGAAATGTGATTTTAGCGTACCGTTACACCCCTACAAGGCACCTACAGAGGGTGCTGTTCTGCCTGAAGCACCAGGGGGTGCTGTCCTGCCTGAAGCACCTACAGGGGGTGCTGTCCTGCCGGAAGCACCTACAGGGGGTGCTGTCCTGCCTGAAGCACCTACAGGGGGTGCTGTTCTGCCTGAAGCACCAGGAGGTGCTGTTCTGCCTGAAGCACCAGGGGGTGCTGTTCTGCCTGAAGCACCAGGGGGTGCTGTTCTGCCTGAAGCACCAGGGGGTGCTGTTCTGCCGATGGTCTGCAGAGGGTCCCGGCGCGACGGACGCCTCCGTCTTTACAGAGGGTTCCTCGCCGTCTCCAGAGGATCTCTCGCCATCTCCAGAGGGTCCCGGCGCGACGGACGCCTCCACATCTACAGAGGGTCCCGGCGCGACGGACGCCTCCACATCTACAGAGGGTCCCGGCGCGACGGACGCCTCCACATCCATGGAGGGTCCATTCACCGTTGACGCCTCCACCGTTGACGCCTCCACATCCATGGAGGGTCCATTCACCGTTGACGCCTCCACATCCATGGAGGGTCCACTCACCGCAGACGCCTCCACATCCATGGAGGGTCCACTCACCGCAGACGCCTCCACATCCATGGAGGGTCCACTCACCGCAGACGCCTCCACATCCATGGAGGGTCCACTCACCGCAGACGCCTCCACATCCATGGAGGGTCCACTCACCGCAGACGCCTCCACATCCATGGAGGGTCCACTCGTCGCTGACGCCTCCACGTCGATGGAGGGTCATGTATCCAGTTCCGAGGGGTCCTTGGAGGGACCCCCTCACGCCTACTGCTGTCCAGAGGGGTCTCAGGAGAGACCCCCTCACGCCTACTGCTGTCCAGAGGGGTCTCAGGAGAGACTCCCTCACGTATCCTGTCTCGAGGGGTCTCAGGAGAGACTCCCTCACGTATCCTGTCTCGAGGGGTCCTTGGAGGGACCCCCTCACGCCTACTGCTGTCCAGAGGGGTCTCAGGAGAGACCCCTTCACGCCTACTGCTGTCCAGAGGGGTCTCAGGAGAGACCTCCTCACGTCTACTGCTGTCCAGAGGGGTCTCAGGAGAGACCCCCTCACGTATCCTGTCTCGAGGGGTCCTTAGAGGGACCCCCTCACGTCTA
>JBBPBX010043323.1:0-27974 GCA_038048925.1 Garcialebias charrua | reverse complement strand
AGCTAGTTCTGAATTGTGGTTTTACAAACATCTCTGTCCCCTTAAGATTATAACAACTTTGTCTTTTAACAAAGTGCATTTGGATATTTAAAGGTAATTTGTTGTTCTGAGCCCTATACATAATTGATAAAATATTATAATCAACCAAATCATGGAACTTCAATAATTTCAGTTGATAAAATAATGTACTGGATGGATGACAGTAATGTTTTCTAGTGATAATTCTTACAGCTCTTTTCTGTAATACAAAAATAGGCTTTGTGATTGTTTTACACGCTTTCCCCCAAACATCAATACAATAGATTAAGTGTGGAACAATGATTGTGTTATACAACAAATACAGAGCTTTATCATTCAATAGGTCTCTGACCTTGTATAGTACTGCAATCGATTTAGCTATTTTTATTCTTACAGAATTTATGTGTTGTTTCCATGTCAGTTTGTCATCAATAATAACACCCAAAAACTTCACCTCACTCACTCTACAAATCTCAACACCCTCAATTTTGAGTGGAACATCAACAGTTTTCTTTTTATTACTGAATATCATGTAATTAGTTTTTTCTAGATTTAATGATAATTTATTGATTTTAAACCAAGTTTGTATTTTGGTAAATTCTGTCTTTATCAATTCCAACATTTGTTCTATATCTTCACCTAAACAGAAAAATGTGGTATCATCAGCAAAAAGTATACATTTAAGGAGTCCTGACACATTTACCAAGTCATTCACATATAAAATAAATAGCTTTGGTCCAAGCACAGAGCCCTGGGGAACTCCACATGTGATATTACAGAGGTCAGATCTTACATCATTTATTTGTACAAATTGTTTCCTATCTTTCAAATAGCTAGATACCCACTGTAATGCTGGTCCTCTAATACCATATTTGTTCAGTTTTTCAAGGAGAATGGTGTGATCAATAGTATCGAATGCTTTTTTTAAATCAACAAAAATACTGACACAGTATTGTTTTTGATCGACAGCAGTAGTTATTTGTTCCATTAATTCCATGAGAGCCATTGATGTAGAGTTTTTAGCTCTGAACCCATATTGACTATTGCTTAGAATATTTTGTTTGTCTATAAATTGATCTAGTCTGTTCACAAATAGTTTTTCAAGAATTTTAGAAAACTGTGGTAACAAGGATATAGGTCTATAATTGTTGAACACACATTTATCACCATTTTTAAAAAGAGGAACTACCTTAGCTACTTTCATATTATCTGGAAATATTCCTGTTGAAAATGATAAGTTACATATATATGTAAACGGCTCAATAACATGGCTCATTATATCCTTTACAAACATCATATCCATGTCCACCCAGTCCTTTGATCTCTTGTCTGTAAGATTTTTTACTACTTTCATTATTTCCTCTTCGTTAGTTCCATTTAGAAAAATACTGCTTGTACAGCCTGTAATTGTGTGGCTCACATTATTATTTACTTTTGGTATTTTAGCTGCAAGGCTTGATCCAACATTCACAAAATACTGATTAAATCCATTGACAATTTCATTTTCATCATAAACCTTCATCTTTTTCTTTTACAAAATATTTTGAAATACTAGTTTTTGCTTTATGATTCTTCATAACACTATTCATTACTCGCCATGTTGCTTTCATATCACCATTACTTTTATCTAATAATTTACTATAATATTCTTTCTTATGTTTCCTTATAATCCCTACTAATTTATTTTTATACTTTTTATATTTTTCTTCAGCGTTTTGACTTCGCAATTTCAAGAAACACGAATACAAATAATTCTTTTTTTTACAAGCATTTCTCAACCCTTTTGTCATCCATGGTTGGTCAACAATTTTTCTCTTTGTGTAATTTGTTTGTACACAATTTTTTTCATACAGAGTTTCCAAGATATTCATAAACTCATCATATGATCTGTTCACATCATCAACATACACTTTATTCCAGTCTTGTTTATCTAGATCCTCTTTTAATTTTTCCATAACTTTTTTTGATGTGTTTATGATCTTTTTCTTTGCGTTAACTTCTTTTGTGATACTTTGATCATTTTTATAGATTGTGAAAACTGGTAAATGATCACTTAAGTCGGTCGTTAAGATACCACCTATCACCTCTCCGTCTGTTATATTTGTGAAAATATTATCAATTATTGTGGCACTATGAGTTGTAATTCTTGTTGGCTTGGATATCAATGGATACATATTTAAACTGTACATTGAATTTATAAATGTACTGATGTTATTTGAATCTGTTTTGTTTCCCATATCAATGTTAAAGTCTCCACACAGAAAAACTTTTTTATTAAAACTCTTCTCCAATAGCTCCAGGATTTTATCAGTGAATATTTCTATATTTGATCCTGGTGATCTATATACACAACTTATTATTATGTTTTTATCATTTTTGTTTATTATTTCTATTGTTATCATTTCCATAAGATTATCAACTATTATTGACATTTCATTATTTAGTTTACATTTTAATTCATTTTTAACATATAAAGCGACACCACCGCCTCTCTTATTATTTCTGTTCATGTGAAATAATTCATACCCTTCAATGTGAATATTACTTGTGTTATCGTCATTGAGCCATGTCTCTGACAGTGCTATTATCGTAAAAGTTCTATTTAACTGTTTTAAGTAATCTGTTATGTTGGATATATTTGCATTTATACTTCTGCTGTTAATGTGAATAATAGAGAGAACTCCATTTGTTATATTGATGTCATTAAATTGCTCTTCATTGTAGTATTCGCTATCTTTTATTACTGGAAAAAAGTTAGCATCAATAACATCATTAACATTATATATTTTAGGTTCTGAGTCTTCGTATGTTGTCATGTTTTAATGTATTTGATGTATTTGTTCATTTCAGTTGTTTCATTGATTTGTACTTTGTCCTCCTCTGTGCTCCTCTAGATCCTTCAGTTCTTTTATCATTTTAGGGTTAGCCCCTACATGTGTTTTGATAAAGATGTTTCCATTTCTTGTCCACGTTGATGCTATTTTGTGTTGGCTTCTTAGCCACCTTGCTTCCTTTGCAATTCTTCCGTTTTTTTTTGTTAGATGTTCATTTATGTACGTTTTTGTTCCCTTCAGTAGGTGTGATTGACTAATTACATAGTTTCTAAACTTCCTGCTAACGAATTCGACAACTACCGACGGTTTGGTATTTGGTGTTTTACTGGGCAGGGTGTAACAGAACGAAATGTCCTCATATTTTATGTCAAAGTAATTGTCCCATAAAAAATTAACTACAGTCTCCTCCAGAGTCTCTAGTTCTTCCTGTGGTGCATCCTCAGTTGGGCCAGTGTTAGTGAGAGCATGTTTAAATGTCCGACACTTACTAACATCAAGTCCTGTGATCACCACGTTGTTCTTTTTTGTGTATTTTTCCATGTCTTCTATTTTTTCTTCCAGTTCAGCTATTTTATTGTCTTTGCTGGTTATCAGACAATAACCAGTATCAATATCAAACAATATCAAATATCAACCATATCAAACAATTAACAATTGTTGTGGGCTTGAGTTTTATTTTATAGTTAAGAAAATAAACTTGATATTGCTATAAATTTCAGTCACGTCTTGAAGAAAATATTAGAATGCTAATATAGCCTACCGGTAAGTAGCACATTAGCATGCTAACATAAGTAGCATGTTAGCATGCTAAAAACAACTAGCATGTTAATCTGAGAAGATGCATTTTAATACCTTTGTTGAAGTTTTGATCTTGTTTTTTCTAGGGCCGTAAATACAAAAATTTGTTTTTGTACAAAAATTAGACAACAATTTATAGAAAACAAAAATGTGTTATGTTTGCTGATGACACTACAGTACCTTCTTTTGCTCGGGTGGAGACCTAAATCAAATTTGTGAACTTATGAAGAGGGAGTTTGCTAAACTACAAACTTGGTTTAAACTAAATAAGTTATCTTTGAATGTTGAAAAAACTAATTATATGATATTTAGTAAAAAAAAAATTCTCTGTGGACTTTCCTTTTCAAATTGATGGCGTCGAGATACACAGAGTAAATGAAGTCAGGTTCCTTGGAGTAATTATTGATGATAAACTGTCATGGAAGCAACATATTAACCTTGTAAGAACTAAATTATCAAAGTCCGTGGCAGTATTGTATAGGGTAAGGGACTTCTTGAATGTAAAAGCTCTGAGTTTGCTATACAACACAATTATTGTACCACATTTGATTTACTGTGTTGGTGTTTGGGGTACTGCTTGTAAAACTTTAACCCAGTCAATTTTCATTTTACAAAAAAGAGCTGTAAGAATTGTCTTAAGAAAACACTATTGTCATCCTTCTAGTATTTTGTTTTATCAAATGAAATCGCTTAAGTTCTATGATTTGGTGGATTACTATATTTTACTAATTATGTTCAAGGCTCAGAACAACATACTACCACCACACATTCAAATATATTTTACTAAAAGGATTAGTTGTTACAATTTAAAGGGTATGGACATTTTTGTTAAACCGAAGTATCGAACCAGCTTGAGGGGTAGATCAACTTCTATAAAAGGCATAAGTTTATGGAATAGTTTGGACTGTGATATTAAAAATGAGAAATCATTATTTTTATTTAAGAAAAAGATCAAGAATATTCTGTTAACAAGATATATATAAGTTTGTAAATATCTATTAATTATAATGAGTAATGTGACTAATTATATGTTCTTTGCTATGCAATTTTATTTTCATTGCTTGATTCTGTTTGTTTAAAAAAATGATTTGTTAAGAAGGGGCAGATATGATAAGATATTATTATTCTTCTGCCACCTTTTATTTTATATGTATTTTATATATTTGAATTTGAAATGGTATTTGTGTTTTTTTAATTATTATGAAATAAACGTTTAAAACAAAACAAAACAAAAATATCTCACTTCATAAAAAATAATGTATTTTGAATTAGGTAAATTTAAAATACAATAAAAATATAAAATACAAAAACAGTCAGAAAACATGGTTTAGAGACGTTATAATTTTAACTAGAATCAAATCATATTGTAATTTCACATTTTATTTAAACCTAAATACACAATTGTTTATTAAAATAAACATTTGAAAACTGTGTTTATTTTTTGCAGTGAAGTCAATTAAACTCTGTGTTTTATGGTAATAAATAATATTTCATATCAGTTTTTAGTCCAGCATCAATACCCAGTAGTTAAAATTTTCTAAGACAAATTATGTAAAAGATCATTTTAAGTAAACAAGTAAAACACGTAGATAAAATCAGTGGCCTGATGTCAAACTCGAGCTTAAACATTCCACCTGAGTGCCTTTGATGGGCGATAAGACCGAAGAGTTTCTGAAGAAGAGTTAAAGGAACAAAGACTGACCTTCTGAGATCCCAGTGCATGCTGGGAAAGAAACCACGATAAGTAAAAAGAAGACACGATGCGTTTCAGTGCTGATGAACGCCATGATTGTTCTGAAGGGATCAAAGTTCACGAGTGAAACACAAACAGAAAAACCAACAGCAAAACAGCTCTGTCACATTATTGACTCTTCTTCCTTCGTTCCGGTTAAAATCACAAGATTTAAACAATAAAATTTGTTTTGTTGTTTTATTAAAAATGTGAGACATAAACATTAGCACTGGTTATAAAACTACTGTAAACACACGAAGATTCATATGTTTATGTAAATTCTGCAAACATGTTAAAGCAAATTATTTCATAAATAATACATATATTTTAATGATCATTTAATCTTTCTCTAATATATTCATTAATAGTAAAGCACATCAACATTTAAAAACTTAATTAAATAAATGTAACGAGCAAAACACGATAAAACAGGGGTTGCAGTTTTCCTCCTCTCCAACAGGGGGCAGCGCTGCGTTCATCGCAGCTCCTTCAGGATGTCTGGGAGGAACACCTGGGCGTCTCTCAGTTCGTCCTTCCACTCCTGTGGGACTCCAGATCCGATGTGGGCGGCCCCGGCCCCCAGCAAGGCCCCGAGTGCGGCCCCGCGGTTACAGTTCTCGCCTGGGAAAGAACACAAACAAACTCGCAAAGAGCTCGGACTTAAAACAACTGTAAGGAGGGAAATTCTTCATAATACGTAAAATGACATTTAGAACTTTAAAAAAAATATCACAAATAATTTTTTTTTGTTTTAAATATTTCATGGTCCAGATATTTATCTTCTGGTCAGGGGCGGCCGGCCAATAGGAGGCGCTAGGGCGCCGCCCCACTGGAAATTCTGGACCATGTTACATTGAAGACTTTAAAATTTTTTAAATAAAAATGAAATAAAATAAAATTGTTTTGAAATATATGCATATATGTTTTTAGTTGTGTAGGATAAATATTTTATGAGTAATGATGAGTTGTATTGTTTGTTTCAAAAAACGTTTTCTGATTGGTGACGTATTTCCTGTTTTGGGGCGCATGAATCTTATCCATGGACTCTCGTTATAAGTGGCGCATGCGCAGTTATTCCACAACGTTACAAAACAATGGGACGATGCTAGGCGCAGTTTTCACCGCCCGGAAGACGTCCAACGTGAGCTCTACCTACAGATCGCATGTTTCCGGCCGTTTATTTATTTATTTTATTTTTTATTTTATTTTTTGTCTGGAAAATTAGCCGTGCGGTCAGTGACTCAAGCAGGCTTGCTCAGGTAAGTTTTAAATCATTGAAAGCCCTTTATCTAATGTCTATTTGCATTTCTGACTGATATGCCTCTCAAATTAGATGGCTGTTTGTGAAAGCTGACTGTTTATTCTAAAAGTGGCAACTGGTGATTTTTTTTGGAGCTAACATGCTAATGCTAGCCTTTATCTAATGCTTATATTATTATATTACCATTCCTGACTGATATCCTCTCCACTTTATGGTGGCTCTGTTTGTGATAAAAGCCTTCAGCTGACTGTTTATTCTAAAAGTGGCAACTGGTTAGTTTGTTTTTGTCTTTGTTTGTTTGTGGAGTTAGGTTGCCAGCGCAGGTTATTGTACAGTATTGGACTCTGATGGCTACATTTATTTTAATTTGCTTATAAAAATGATCAAACATTAATAATTTTATATACTAAATGTCACTTGTGGTGTTTTACTATTTCTTAACACTGTATTGATCTGGAGAATGAAAACAAAGCCTCTTGCAAGTAGAAATGCAGAAATGTTTTAATCTCACTTATTTTCCTTTCTATAATTTATATATTATTTATTTATTTATTTATTTATATTTTTGTTTGTTCTTTGTTGTTTTAGTGAGTCAAATTGGCTCTTCTCATCCTGAGCCTTTAATTGTTCTGTTGACCTTGTATTAATCTGCATTTGATAAAATAAAACCTGTTTGAACTTGGGGAAAAAAAATTCATTTTGGAGAAATAGCCCCACCTGGTGGACATTACACAGGCCGCCACTGCTGCTGGTGATAAAAGTAAAAATAAAAAAATTTTAATTAATAAAAAAACTGAACAACATAAAATAAATCTACGAGGACTAGAAAAGATTTTCTCTCTGGATTCTGAGGCTAATTTAACTTCTGAATTGAGCACGTATTTCCTGTCTTGTCTGGTTCGTGTCTCGAGACGTCATCGTTTGTCTAACCTCCACAGTTGGTGTTGGTCAGGATTCCTCCCTTTGGGTCATCGTGAAACTCGTGAGCTAGGTAAAACAAGCTGGACAAGGCTCCTGTTGGACAAAAAAAGACCAAGGTAAGAGCACCGATCACAGGAAGTGACCCAGGCCTGATCAGGTTCTGACCTTTATTGTAGCAAGCCAGACCCAGGTGGTCCACAGCGCTCTGATGGACCTTCAGCCTGCCCTCTGAGGACACAGGAAACCTGGAACATCAGAAAAAAACTGCTATGAGGTTACATTTATTTTTAACCAATTCTCTGAAAACTTGACGCCGCCTCGAGGATGGCAGCTGAAGTAACAAGAGAGCGTCTTTAGTACCAGAGTCACGTAAAGACCCCCACATACTCAGGTGTACTGTTCGTACTCCGCGCATACAGTCTGCAGACGGTTGAGATATTATACTCGAGCGTACAAATTGCCTAAAATTCTTTTGTGACAAATTCCTTCGTTTCTCACAATTTGGCGTCACCGGACGAGGAGGAAGAGATCTCTTGCTTCTTAGCTTTAAAATAATCATATAGAAAAAAATATAGAAAAGAAATCAAGATATTCTTTAAAAAAAAATAAAAAAATAAAAAGTGGTACATAAGGCCATTAAACCAGACCAAGGATGAAGAAGGGGAATTTAATACACTGGCGAAGGACATGAAGACAATGGACAGCGAGAAACATTTTTAATATTTTCAAATGGTTTCTAACGAGTTCAATGAGCTAGTTGGACGCTTTATCAACAGGGCAACCACCGCACGCCTGTCAGCGCTAAACAGAGAGCGGCAATTTATTGTGCGACACCGAGAACGCGTACGCGGTCATAAAATTTTTACTTTGCATGGACATGGCCGGCGGACGTCCGCTTCAAATCCGCATCGAGTCCGCACTGATCTCCACGGAGTGAAGTACGATTGAGTGTGTGGGGGCCTTAAGAGAGTTTTTGGTACCCAAGTGACGTGAGAACATATTTTGTACCCGAGTGACATGAGAATATTTTGTACCCAAGTGACATGAGAACATATTTTGTACCAGTCACGTGAGAATATATTTTATACCCAAGTCACGTGAGAATATATTTTGTACCCGAGTGACATGAGAACATATTTTGTACCCGAGTCACATGAGTCACGTGAGAATATATTTTGTACCCAAGTGACATGAGAATATTTTGTACCCAAGTGACATGAGAACATATTTTGTACCAGTCACGTGAGAATATATTTTATACCCAAGTCACGTGAGAATATATTTTGTACCCGAGTGACATGAGAACATATTTTGTACCAGTCACGTGAGAATATATTTTATACCCAAGTCACGTGAGAATATATTTTGTACCCAAGTGACATGAGAACATATTTTGTACCAGTCACGTGAGAATATATTTTATACCCAAGTCACGTGAGAATATATTTTGTACCCGAGTGACATGAGAACATATTTTGTACCCGAGTCACGTGAGAACATATTTTGTACCAGAGTCACGTGAGAATATATTTTATACCCGAGTCACGTGAGAATATATTTTATACCCGAGTCACGTGAGAATATATTTTGTACCCGAGTGACATGAGAACATATTTTGTACCCGAGTCACGTGAGAATATATTTTGTACCCGAGTGACATGAGAACATATTTTGTACCCGAGTGACATGAGAACATATTTTGTACCCCAGTCACGTGAGAATATATTTTGTACCCAAGTCATGTGAGACTATATTTTATACCCGAGTCGTGAGAATATTTTGTATCCGAGTCATGTGAGAACATTATTTATACCCGAGTCACATGAGAATTTATTTTATACCCAAGTCAACCAAGTCACCCGAGTCATGTGAGAACATATTTTGTACCCGAGTCACGTGAGAATATATTTTGTACCCGAGTGACATGAGAACATATTTTGTACCCGAGTGACATGAGAACATATTCTGTACCCCAGTCACGTGAGAATATATTTTGTACCCAAGTCACGAGAGAATATATTTTGTACCCGAGTCACGAGAGAATATATTTTGTACCTGAGTCACCCGAGCATATTTTATCCCTGAGTCACGTGAGAATATATTTTGTACTCGAGTCACATGAGAATTTATTTTATACCCAAGTCAACCATACCCGAGTCAAGTGAGAATATATTTTGTACCCAAGCCAGTGAGAACATATTTTGTTAGTTTGGGTCTTCATGTATCAATGTGCATTGCCCATAATTCAACAGCTGTCAAAACATGTTTCGCAGAAAAGAACGTGAAAAGCTTGTATTTGCTTGATGGAAGGAGCTGGTGTTTTGCTGAAAAACTCTAAAAGAATACTTTTATAGTTAGCTGTTATTGTGAAGAAGCTGTGAGGACGTTGTTTGAGTCTTATCCCCAAAACATGAAACCTGATGTTTCTCATTAAGTTTACTGAGATCTAGAACCCTTCGACCCAGTTCCGGCAGACCTGGCAGCCTTGCTGCTGAAGCTCTGGCAGGTGTCCCAGGCGTCCAATGTCCTCAAAGCGTGCTCGGCCTGCTGGCGGAGGCTGGCTCCGCCCAGAACTGCGTGCAGCGCCTGGGCGTAGGTGGACACGTACTTCGGCACGTTGGGGTGAGGATGGGTGAGTTTCACAAACTCCACCGCTGCCGACACCTGAACACAGAGGCTGTTAACGGCGAGATGAGACTCATTTCAGATGAATCTGGTCTGCGTTCACTCACAGCCTGCTCCACATTGGCCGACAGCAGGACGAAGGGGAGGATCATGGGAAGGCAGCCGATGGCGTCCAGCTGGCTGTCAGGAAACTGGGAGCTCAGCGTTCGTCTGGAACGTTCCTCTGCAAAGATCAGAACCTGGAGAGGGCGGGAAGTCCAATTAGCAGGGACAGATGCGACACCTGGTTTCCAGCAGCTGGATATGGAGCGCATGCCTCACCTCACGGGGAGACGCCGGTCTGCTGTCCTGCCAGTCGGCGAAGAACGACCGGTGGAACGACTCGGCGTAGGTGTCTGCGTGGGAGCCGGGCGTGGTCAGGAAGTGGACGTAGTCCGACAGGACGGCGGCTCGAGCGTCCGGCTGGGAGACGTCACTAAAACGTCCGCGGGTGAGAGTCCGAGCTGCTCTCAGGGAACAGAGGACGTTCAGAGTGTTGTCACCGGCCTGAAGACCTACACGGGAGACGGATACCAAAAACTGTCAACAACCACCATACGAGACAAAAATACACAACAAAGAGTTGGTATCGCAACACGGAGACACGAAATGATAACAGACACACAACTACTGTATTTTAAAACGACACACAGTGACAACAAAGACGCAGGAGACACAAAACGAGCAACAAAAACATGTTTACACCAAACCACAAATGTTTTGTTCCAAATCTCGTAACTTGTTTTCAGTACCTTGGTGGTAATGGGTCAAGCCTTTGGAGGACTTCCACAAGTCAAGCTTGTCATGAAGGATGACGTTACCGACAACATCTGCTGATTTGGTTCTGGTGGACCAGGCAGTCCGACCGCTGCCAGCTACAACACAACAAACAATAACAGCAGCGTTAATCGGTGAGGCGTTCCACAAGGATGTGTTCTTAGGTCTCTTCTGTTCTACATTGGAAAGATTCTGAGTAAAACAATTTTTTTTAAATGATGCTTGTGTTTATTGCAAACATTAAAGATCCCAATCAGAGGTAAAACACGGGTAAACCTGTAACACAGGATTCATGTTAATAAAATGTTGTAAAAATTATTCTTCTTTAGTCTTTTGACTGAAATGATGCTTCACAAATAAAAGTGAGTTTAGATCCATTTGTGGTTGAAGTTGACGTTAAATCAGGCTTATCCATATGAATAGTGTAAGGCTAAACACAATTTGATAAATAAAACTACTGTACAGTAATTATATACAGTACTTTTGCCATTTTACAGGTTTAGGGATGAAAGAGGACTGGATGAGTGAAGCAGTTGTACCGGTGTTGGACAGGGTCAAGATGCTGGACGGGTGTCTGTTTGCAGGTGAGTTGAAGCCTGAGATCCAGCCTCCAAAGTCCCTCCTGATGTCCAGGATGTTGTAGTACCAGTGGACCGGCATGGACATGGAGTCTGCTGCGCACATCGCCCAGAAGGCCTCACGCACCGACCTCTGAACCGCAGACATCTCGGACATCAGCGTTTTCATCACAGGCTTTAGGGACGAGCGGAAAAGATTATGGAGGTGAGGAGTCCGAAAAAAATAAAAATATATTATATTTTAATGACGTCACATAAACCTCCTGAATTAACAATCATAGATTAGTCTTCAGGCTGTTCCTTTTAGGGGTCTCTACTGTATAATGGATCATCTGCCTCGATCTCATGCTATCCTTTCATCACAACCTCTTCTCTCCAGACTCTCTTCCACCTGCTCCCTACTATCGTGTACATAATCTCGTTTTCATCACATGTACCACATGCGGTGCAAATGACAATAAAGACTCTCTGACTCTGACTCCAAGGGCGTAGATTTCATCTCATTATTGGGGGGGACCATAAACAGGGAAATTTTTTAAGAGCAATTTTGGGGGGGTCGGCAAAGTTACAGTGAAATGTAATGCAAAATGTACAGAGGGAAGTTTATCCAAACTGCATGCATATACTATGCAGAATAATCAGCAATAATATTGATTTAAATGGCATGTATTTAGTAGTCTTAATACTACTATTAATCAGTACAATAGTGACACTCATTACTCTTATAAAAAATTTAATGTGTTCAATCTTTGCCACTTGTCAAAATGACAAGTGGCAAAATGAGAATTTTGCAAAATAGGTCCCCTCTAAATATTGTTTAAATTTCAGTTTGGCTTGTATTCATAGATTGCTGTGGTCAGTGTCACTGATAATCTGGTACCACACCTTCCCAAAATCTTAAAGCTTAAAAAGAAAACAGTTTTCAAGGAGAAGAAATACTTTAATGCAGGGGTCACCAAACTTTTTGAGACTGAGAGCTACTTCAGTGGGACCAAGAGGCACAAAGGTCCACTTGTTCGTTCCAAACAAATTTGCATGGTTCAACTTTAATTATAGTATTAATAATAATACATTTACATACATGTGAATATATGACTGCCTGATCACATCTGATCTGGTCTGTATTATTAAAGACTCCACACAATGCTTTAGCTTGGTAAATATGATCAATTATTATTGATAATTACCAGTAGTGATTAGAACTCTCAATCAAGAACTTGAGTCCTCAGTTTGAATAATTTTTTGGCTCTTCTGTGCAAATGTAAATTGTTCTTAGCTTTGACTGGGAGTGTGGATGGTTGTTTGTCTCTTTGTCTGTCTCTGTGATGGACTGGAGACGTGTCCTGGGTGTCTCTGGTGACCTGTCCTGGGTGTCCCTGCCTTCACACAAAAGCAGCTGAGATTGGTTCCAGTCCTAAACAAGGGGGCATAATGGATTACTTATTAACTGATATTTAAACATAAAACACTATTTCTTTTATGTTAAACTCAATCTGTAACATTTGAAATTCATTGTATTTTATAAATATTTTATTAACTGTTTTGTAGAAATGAACACGTTTGTAACATTCATTCAAAATATGCCTTTTACTATTAACAAATCTGTAGCATTTTTAAGAACCTATTAAGAATAAAATCTTCCAGTTGCAGATACAAAATATCAATAATGTAATTGTAATATAATAAACAGTGACTTTTTTTATTAATCATGTGACATAAGTATTGATCCTCAACATTTTTATAATAATTTATTTAGAAAGCCCTTTAAAACAACCACAGCTGCAACAAAGTGCTACACATATAAAATCATTTTAACTAATCATCACATCTTCTCTACTCTTTTTAAATTATTTATCTTTCACATATTTTATCATTACTTCTTTCAAGAGCTCCACACCTGAAAATATGATGAATGTGAATCCATCCTGCTCAAAGCTGCGCTGACATTCTTCTGTCTGTTGTGAGCCATTTAGCATTGAAGCTAGCGTGTTAGCTGATGAAGTGTCACTCCTCGTTGCGTTTTGCTGTTGCTACAGCCACTAATGAGACACAGACACACTTGTCTTTCAACACTGTAAAATACCTTTTCCTCCCAGTCACTGTCACCTGTTTTAAGTAGCTACTTACTGGAAGTTAATAGTTTGTGCTGCAGCTCACTCCCACCCAGCGGCTCCGCGCCGAGCCTGTGACTCCGGTGCTTTTGTTGTTCCTTGTAAACATTGGACTAAACCATTTGCCAACAGAGAAGGGGGGGGGGGCAAAATTTCCTTTTTTTTTCTTAGAATAATGGCGGATTTCTCTCTTTTTTTGCCTTTTTATATTTATATTGTTTAAAGACACGGTTTCCTTTATTGAATTATTGGGGGGGACAGATCTATATTTCCCCAAGATTGGGGGGGTCCGGACCCCCCCGACCCCCCCAGGATCTACGCCTATCACTACAGATGACCTCTGCCAACTTGTCATGAAGGATGACGTGACCGACAACATCTGCTGATTTGGTTCTGGTGGACCAGGCAGTCCGACCGCTGCCAGCTACACAACAAACAATAACGGCAGCATTAATCAGTGAGGCGTTCCACAAGGATGTGTTCTTAGGTCTCTTTTGTTCTACATTGGAATGATTGAGTAAAACTATTTTTTTAACGATGCTTGTGTTTATTGCAACTTAAACGTCTTTGTTTCTTTCTGTTTTCACTTCAGGATCTAGATGCCCCTGGAATATGATATAGTGGTTATTAATCATCAGTTTTCCAGAACTTCAAAATTGTTCCAAAGTTTTTGTTTGGATATTTCTGCTCTCTTATCCAGTCTTTTTTTTTTTTTTCATTATTATTTTTTTTTTCTGAGCATCCCCAGACGAAGTCATTCAGACATAACCCAAATGAGCCATTGATTGTACATGCCAGTGCCACAAATTGAGCTCGGCTTTGCTGCATTGTTGCTGACCCTTTGGGTTATGGTTATAATGTTCTGGCTGATTGTTGTAAATAACCAGATAAATAAACATATTATTTACAGTAAAATAAATAGAGTACCTGTTTAAACCCCTCACCTGTTCGATCTTGGACACCTCTCTGTCATAAGCGTCAAGTTCCTTATCCAACTGTTATGAAACCGAACCGGAAGTGATCATCAGCTGATTCTGTGCGGTGAGATCAAAGAGGTCCCGGTAAAAGCAGTAAACGTCACAATTTGTTTCAGGACAGGCTGCTCCCTTTTAACCACTCGTTGTCTTCATATGAAACTATATTATACAAGCGACCCTTTTTAAATGCGCGGTGCGTACGGTGCGCCACGAGGCTCAATTTAAATAATACGTCCTGAGTTTTGACTTACAGGCTGCACATCTTTAGTTATAAAACAATACAAGTTGTATTTATTTTAACCACAAACTCGGTTTGTAATTAAATCTCAAAAGCTGAACAGCTGAACATTTAAACAGTCGGTTTTACAATTATTAAAACTTTTCTGACGTGGCTCCTGGAAATTTTTGGGAAAATCCAAATATTGTTACGACTGGAGCATTTTTCTAAACGTAACTAATTTATAGATTAATCAGTTGAAGAATCAGGAGTATTGACTTAATGTAATTAATAATAAAAGTTTATTTTTTGAGTATTTTGTTCACCCCAGTTTTTTAACCTGCATCGCCTGGCAGACCGTGATGAGGGCACAATAAGCTCTGAAAATCTACGGCAACCGTTGTGGACCAATAAAGACTAACAACAGCATAGAGCGCAGTTTCTATTAGAGCAGGGCTAATTTAGCGTTTTAAAACTTTCCATCATATACTTTACGGTGTGTAAAGTCTTACCGCTGTTCGTTGAGGCTTTAATATTTTAGCTCTTCGTTAGCATCAGTTAGCTTAGCAGCTAGGAGTGTAAATGAATAAAATTCAGATTTACCGGTAAAAATAAAATCAAAATGGCGATTCGAGTTTGATTAAACTGGTTCATTAGTTTATTAGTCTGGTTACCCATAGACATTATATGATATCTATGTGGCTACCTCTGTTTTACTTTAGAATTAGCTCGAGTGTTTTTATGTTTATTTGAGCTAGCTGTCTGGGATGACAATGGAAGACACGCTGGATCCACGCGACGTGGGTAAGATAAAAACACTCTGACAGATTGGGTCACTGCTTATTCTGGTTTAATAAAAACACTATAACTGGATGGACCCCACAGACTCAGTGTGAGGCGTTCCACAAGGATGTGTTCTCAGGTCTCTTCTATTTGAGAGACTAGGTCACTGCTTATTCTGGTTTAATAAAAACACTAGAACTGGATGGACGCCACAGACTGTGTGAGGCGTTCCACAAGGGTGTGTTCTTAGGTCTCTTCTATTTGAGTGTTTTTGTTGGTGTATGTGGTCTGCAGAACGGGCCAAAACCTTCTGGGCCGAGGAGGATGTGGATCAGGCTTTCAGTGGGGTTTTTGAGTACCTGGACCACCTGAAGAGGGTCCTGCAGAAGAAGACTGCCACAGATAAAGGTGCTGACTCCGTCCTGGCTGGTCTGAGCGAAGTGACAGTCTGATTTCTGTTGTGATGTTTGTGTTGTTTCCATCAGAATATGTTCAGGCACTGAAGCTGCTGGAGTGTCTGGACTCCTCCTCCTCAGACTCCCATCAGGACCAGGAGTCGTCGGTGGTCCAGGTGGTCATCGGTTCAGGTAAGCATGGGTCTGGACGTGTGTTTGTGACGTCATTACTTCTAGGTGATGGCGTTTGTTTCTGCAGGTGAGCTGCTGCCCGCTGACCCCGCTGACCACGCCACAGCTTCCTCTGCCTCCCCCGTCTGCCTCTTCAACGAGCCAAACATTTCAGCGACGCCTCCTGCTGTCAGCGAGGAGCTGCTGCTGCCTCCTCTGGTTCCGGTTCAGCTGGAGTACCATCCTCACATCTGCTGCAAGGTAAACGAGTCACAAACGTGCAGGAGAAACATGAGCTTCCTCCAGGAAAACCTCACGCCTCAGGTAATGTCTCACCAGGCCTGCCTACCCAGTTTACCCAGAATGCCTCAGTCCACCTCCTCGTTATTTGGTCAGAACCCTCTGAAGGTGCCACTGCTCTGCGGCTTCAAAAGGCTGACCGCCATGCCGCTGGTAACTTCGTTCCGAGACGGCGAGATGGCTGAGGAGGACGACGGCGACTGGGACGTCATTTACAAAGCGCCGTGTGGACAAAGTCTCCGTGACCACGATGACGTGATGTGCTTCCTGTCCGTCACAGACAGCTACGACGTCCTGCAGGTTCATCTCGGAGACACGTGAACTACTTCAGCACATTTTCAGCTGTTTTATCCATTCAGATGTCAGAACTTTGAGCCCAGTTAGGAGACGGGTGCTGCAACTTTTGCTTTCGGTTCAGTTTTATATATGTTTGAAAAATTCAACATTTATTCGTTCAACCTTTATTTATGCAGGTTAGTCTCACTGAGTCATTTACAAGAGAGACCCACTTTAAAGAAAACCGTAGATAAGATACAGACAACAACAAACACTCATATGAAAGCATATAAAATGAAAAGTAATAAAAGTAGTGGTATAAAAACAGCTCCGTTATTAAACTGGGTCAAATACTAAAAACGGGAACAGATAGATGTTTGAAGCCATTCGAGAGGTCAAGGTCGAGAGCTTCTGATCTTGTTACAAGATACATAGTCCAGGAAAATGGAGCGGAGTAGGAGAAGGCCCTTTTTTTGCCGAATTCAGTCTGCGCTGAGGGAACACTGTATGTACCGTATTTTTCGGCATATAAGTCGCAGTTTTTTGCCTAATTAGCACGAAGCGAGATATTTATTGATTTTTTTCCCCATATTTTTAGACCAATTTTTGGCTGAGATATGACCGTTTCCATTCATTCTGACGGAAAAACTGGAGCAGTACCACTTTCGCCCGCTAGGGGCGCAGTACCACTTTCGGCCTCTAGGGGTGCAGTACCACTTTCGCCCGCTAGGGGAGAGAGTCCACCGAGCGTTCCCAGCTCATGTGTCCGACCGAAGACGCCTCTGCTCAGACTTGGTCCGTCCAAACCCGGCCTCCTCTCTGGAGCTCGCTGCGTGTGCACGTTTGGAAGACCCGACAAAGCAAAACTATTTTAATCCAGCGGATTTGACCATTATGTTCATTTGTTAAGGTAAAGTTCAGGTCAGACACATCTTTGCTATAATTTTCAGCAAACAAATATATTTTTCAAGTGTTTACCTTGTAAAAGTCCTTCCGTGCACGTTCCTGTGGCCATTTGGCAACCAATCCATTTTTGGCAAAACACCGGCCCATATTTCCAGGTTGTCAGCGGTGACGCGTAACACGCAACGCGTCAGCGGTGACGCGTAATAGATGTGACGTATACGGCGGTGCAACATGTTTATGGATTTTTCCACTTCATTGGACATAATTGGACTGATGCGACGTATATGGCGGTGCGACGTGTACGGCGGAAAATACGGTAACGATTAGGGAAGCACCGATCCACTTTTTTTCACTTCCGATACCGATGTTTGGAACCAATCAATACCGATCCGATACCTCGCTGGGTTCCATTCAACAAACTCAGCTTTAAGGTGAAATCTCTGGAGATTCTTGATCAAGTTGGTAGTGTTATAGTTGGAAGTTTTAGTGCCACCCCTTGGAACCGTCGCTGCGCACGTACTGCACGTAGCTGTCGAATGTGTTGGCTGAGCTGATGTGAAATGGTTCCAGATGGCGGATCCTATTGCTCACTCCATTTTGAAAACAATCTGTGTGGCAAGTTTGCTAGCGCATGACGTCACTCAGAGCGCAAAGCATAGAATTGGAGTGAATAGATCTGCCCAGTCAAGGATCGGTCACATTGTCACGATACCCGATCCAGAAGTTTTTTTCAATATCGTAACCGATACCAATGTTAGTATCGGATCGTTGCATCTCTAGTGACGATGTCTTGAGAGTGTAATAATTACTTGCAGTGTACCCTCAGTGCGGACCGAACTTGGCAAAAGGGTCTTCTCCTACTCTGCTCCTGTTTCCTGGAACACCTCACAAAAAGATCTGAAGCTCTCGACCTTGACCTCTCTAAGAGATTTTAATCATCTGTTAAGTTCATGGCAGAAACCGACGCAGACATGTTCCTGTTTTTAGTATTTTACACCGCTTTATAATGTAGCTGTTTTTATTTAGTTTTTTATATCATCTCTTCTATTTACTTAACATTTTATGCTTTTATATGATTGTCTATTGCCGTCTGTAGCGCATCTGTGGTCCTTGTTAAAAACAGGTCTCTCTTGTAAATTAGTTCTCGAGGCTCAATGAGACTAACTGTATGAATAAAGGTTGAATGAACTGATTTAGCTCAACAATAAACAACTGTGTTGTTGGCATAGAAATGTAAGGATGCATCAGGAAGGATCTGACCTACATTACTTAAGTAGTCCTAAGACTGAGCCTTGTGGTACACCAATGTTGACAGTTTAATAACTGGAAGAAGTACAACATTTATGAATTTATTCAAATGTTTGGAGATATTATTTTAACCCATTTTAGCTTTTCGTTGTTGTTTTGCTGAACTGAACACGTAACTCTTGTTGCAAACATTTAATTCAAACCAGAATAAAATAGAACAGAACATGAAGTGCTCTGTGAACAACACTACAAACACTTCTTCCTGCTGCAGGTGGACTTTTTTACCTTTAACCCCTTGGTGCGTTTGGACCCTCCCCTGATGCCAGGTCAGCCCCGTTTAGAGGAGGACCTAAGCCGGGGGGCGGAGCCGACGCTGGTGGAGCTGTGCGTCGGGGAAGACGGCGCCCGGCCCGTGGACTTTCGCTACAGGAAGGACCGCTGGCCGCACGGCTGCTTTCTGAGCCGCGGGCCGAAGCTGTTCCGGGTCTGCTGCGACTGCGACGACGGCTGCCGGGACGCTGACCGCTGCGCCTGCGTTGCCACGGCGACAGGTGGGCGGGGCTACAGTCACTACCGGCTGCTGGAGCCTGTACCGTCAGGGTGAGGAAACGCCTGAAGGCTGTTCTACTCGAATCAGTCGAGGGAAACGAGCTACTGAGATGACGTGTCCTCCTCCGTCAGGTTGTTCGAATGTGGCCCGTGGTGCGGCTGCGACCGCTCTCACTGTCAGAACCGTCTGGTCCAGAGAGGTATCAGAGTTCGCCTCCAGGTCTTCCAGACCGAGGACCGCAACTGGGGCGTCCGTTGCCGTGACGACTTGGACCGCGGCACCTTCGTGTGCATCTACGCAGGTGAGGCTCTGCGCCGTCGACCCGATTCTGGCAGGCGCACCTCGTGTTTAAAGTGATTTTTTCTGAACAGGCGTGGTCCTGCAGCGGGCCCAGAGTCGATTGGAGCGGCCGCCTCCGAAGGTGTTCGCAGCCGAACCTCCGTCCGACGACGAGGTGGAGCTGGTCACCGAGTGGCTGGCCCCGCCGGTGCTGGAGGGGCGGAGCAACCTGCTAGAGACGCCCCCGCCCATTTCGTCTCCGACCTCACCGCCTCTGTACGTCGCGGTGATCCAGAGACCCGCCGAGTCCGGCGCTGCACCTCAGGACAAGGTCGGTGTCGAGAACTGAAAAGTTCTTGCGTGAACGCTGAGTCAGCATTTGTTTTTTTACTCCCACATACTTTGTGTTGTTTTAGCTGTTCGTGTATCAAAAGGTTCAGATCTTTTTTTTTTTTTACCTTTATACTTTTCAAAATATTTAGCTTTATTTTAAACTCCTCCACCACCACCAGATAGAAAAACATCATCATCTCTTCTCTTATATCAAAATGTTCTCTTTGGAGTCCACATAGCTCTGCTACTTTTAAGTTATGCTAATTGCGTTACTGTTAAAAGCACTAACGTATATTTTACTTTCGGTAATGCTAATAAAGTTAATCTTATTACTAATTTTAGTTCTGTGATAACGTCCGGATAAATGTATTGTTCTTAGGTTCTGTTTACACAAGAACGACCTCTGGAAATGTTGGTGTTTTTTCAATGTTTATTGGGGGGTAATAGAAAAAAAAGAGGGAGTTTGCACGAAAACACTGTACGGTAGTTTCCTTGTCAGTCGGGTTGCCAGATAAGAAATTATGAACTACAGTGATGTGGCTTTTAAATGATAGTATTTTGACGACGTAAACTGTCACATGTGCTGAGGAAAGATATTTTTTTATTTATTATTATTATTTTTTACATTTTTGTGGCACTAGTGGCCTTTATTGGAGAGAGGGAGAGGGTGAAACGGGGGGAGACACCACAGAAATAGCTCGCCGGGTCTGGGACGCGAGCCTGTGGAGAGGCGAAAGCCCCAAGCATATGTGCCCCGCGCTTATCTCACTACGCCACAGCAGGGCACTGAGGAAAGATATTCTAAGAAGAAGTGTGTGTTTTGTTTGTTGAACCTGTGCACAGAAAAGGAGGGCATTTTAAATTTATCTGGCAACCCTGATCAGGCCATAATTTTAAAGCGACAATACTATACTGTAGTTTATAATTTCTTACCTGGCAACCCGAACTGACATGGAAACTACAGCGTTTTTCATATACAGTACCAGTACCGTATTTTCCGGCGTACACGTTGCACCACCCTATAAGTCGCATCAGTTCAAATATGTCTAAAAAAGTGGAAAAATCCATAAATATGTTGCTTCACCGAATACGTCGCATCTATTACACGTCACAGCTGACAACCCGGAAATGTGGGCCTGTGTTGTGCCAAAAATCTACAGACTGCCAGATGGCGGCCGCGGGAGGACTTTAACATGAATTTAACAAGATTAGCGCTTAAAACAATTATTTTTGCTCGAAATTATAGTAAAGGTGTGTCTCAGTCTAACTTTTGCTTATTAAATGCACTTTAATGGTCAAATTAGCTGCATTTCACCAGGGCGGTACAGCTAATTTGACGGTTGCTCCAAGCAGCGAGCAGAATGAAGGTGGGGGGAATATGGCAAGCAGATTCAGTCATTAATATCATGTCATCCAGGACATGGTAAATTCAAAAAAGTTAAAGGGGACCAAATGTAGGATATATAATTTTTTGTGGTTTATCTGTGGGCTATCCAGACCATTTTCAGTCAATTTTATACACAAAATAATGCTTAGATTAAAAAATATCCCCTTTCTAATTCTGCCAAATTTCACTTCCGTTCTAAACGACCGGTTTATGAATAATGAGGTCTGAAAGCCACGCCCTACAAAGACCTATTTACATTAACTACGCCCTCTGCAACAGCCAGTATCTCTAATATGTTGTTATTTTAAAATTAGCTCTTTTTTATTACTCATTTGACTTACTGTTAGTGCTAGTAGCTTAAGATAACTTACCAAAAGCCCTCTGCGCTTGCCGCCATTTGCAGCTCCTTTTTTTAGCATTAGCTCCGAGGCTAATGATAGCTTTTCCTCTCCGAGCGGGCGGTGTGCTCCGCTCGTTGCATGCGGCGCTTGTTGGAGCGTGCTTCAGTCCACACACAAAGTTCACAGAATGTCTCCAGTTAATTTATCCGCATGAGGCAACTTTTGACCGGACCCCCGGACGTCAAAAGTCAGTAGCTCCCAACAACTCCCGCACGCAGATGGTGTCTTCGCCGGCGGTCTGCAAAACAAAAAAAAAAAAGGAAATCCGCGACCGTGACGCGAACCTGTGTCCTTCGGATGACGAGTCCGGTTCATTACCTCTGGGCCAACCATGCAGTTGTGCAAAAACAGACTTTCGTCGTATAAGAAATAATCACAACCACCTACATTTAGAACGCTGAAGTTTTGATTAGATTTTGATGAAGTGAAAGGTATTCTTAAAATAAATAAGTTGCTAATCTGAAAATATATCGATCAGTGGTGCTTGATGGCTCTTTTTTATTACTCATTACGCGAAGAGAGTGTGTGTGTGCACAGTTTTCTGCCGGCTTCGCGTTGGGAGCGATATTACACTAAAAATTGAACTAAAACGTAAAAATAACAATTATAAAGTATTATTATGTCGATGTATATATCTAGTCTCACCCCGATTTCTCCGAAACAAAAGGCTTTAAAAAAAAGGGGGGGAAAAAAAAGATGCCGTTGACGGGACGCGATCTCCGCTCTCCTGCGTGGCGGTCAAGTGTCGTAACCGCTCAACCAAACTGACAGTTGTGCAACAGTAGTCCTTCATCATATAAGAAACAAGTCCAAACCGCTAGAGTGTGTGTGCACAGTTTTAACGAGACAGAGTTCATTCAAACAAGGTAATAAAACATTCTGGTTTTACTCGAGATGTGCTGCATGGCTGGAGCAGGGCAAACCCCTAGCCCCCCATGGGCTAAATAAATGAATAAATGACCGCCAGGTCAGCTCCTAAACCGCTAGGCAACCGTGACATCTTTTATACTCAAGTGGGTGGAGCATCACCAGGGGTTGCTAGGTGAGGGGCTGGACTCAGGTTTGAGGTGATTGGCTGCGGTTTGTGACATCACAAACCGCAGGAAGTGTGAAACGGAGCGTTTTTAATCACAGACAAATAAATCTACTTAGAGTAAATAAACCACTGGGTGCATTTTTTTGGCACAAGGACTGTTTTTTTATGAAGTAAATACCCAAAGTTTAGTAAAAAAACATTAAAAAGTGAATTTTGCATGTGTGGTCCCCTTTAAGATAAAATCAATAAGATATAAAGTATAATAAATAAAGTCCAGTTTTTTTTTTTGTCTTGAATTTTTTGAATTAGTCATTATAGCCACATTTATCTATTACATGATATAACTGCATGCCGTACTGCTACTACTAATCTGCTTCCATCTAGTGGCTGAAAATGGTACTGTTCAAAATTTTCAGTCAGACTGAATGAAAACGGTCATATCTCAGACAAAAATTGGTTTATAAATATGAGAAAAAAATCCATAAATACGTCGCTTCGGTGTACGGGGGCGGCCGTGGCGTAGTGGTAATGGCAGTCGTCCCCCGATCGGAAGGTTGGCGGTTCGAATCCCGGTTCCCCACACCATGTGTCGTTGTGTCCTTGGGCAAGACACTTAACCCCAAGTTGCTCCCGGTAGGACTGGAAAGCACCTTGCATGGTAGTCTGCCGCTACCGGTGTATGAATGTGTGTAGCATTCAATGTGTGTAGCACTTTGAGATTTTCACTAATGAAAAGTGCGTTATAAATTGAATTCAATATTATTATTATTATTATAAGTCGCAGGGCGTGTAAATTATGTAAAAAACTGACTTGTAAGCAGAAAAATACGGTAACCACTCTCTTTTCTTTTGTTTATTACCCACAAATAAACATTGAAAAAACAGTGTGTGTTGTTGTGTAAACAGGACGTTGGTCTTTGCTACTTTCAGAATTTAGCAAGTTTTTTACTATTTTTTATAAATATTTATTTAATTTACCCTTTATTTATTCAGGTAGTCTCACTGAGTCACAAGGACTCATTTTCAAGAGAGACTTGTTTTGGAAGAAGATGGTGGGGGTTAAGGGCTTTGCTCAAGGGCCCAGAGTGGGGCAAATGAGGGTGGAGGCAGGTGTGGGTTTTTACCGTTTCCACCCACATTTTGATGTCTGTCTGGGGAATTGAACCTGCGACCTTCCCATCACAAGCCCACCTTCTCTAACCACTGCACCACAACCTCGCACTCTTTGCTATTTTTAGGTTGTCGTTTGCTACCTTTAGCTCGCTACTTTCAGCTAGCATTTTGCTGTTTTCAGCCTTTTTTAGCTTAATGTTAGCTAACTTTTGTTGCTAGCATGTTGCTACATTTTTTGACTCGCATTTAGCTATTTGAGGCTTTCGACTGTTTCGGCTTCTTCAGAAGTGAGCGTTCAAGTTGTGCTTTCACTAGAAATGCAGTTTTATCTTTAAATTGTTATTCTTATTTTAAATTAATTTCTTGTTTATTCAGGTTCTGGTCGGAGGTCCAGACTTGACGTCTCCATCAGCAGGTTCTAAAATCCACATAATTTTTTTTAATCGTTCTTGATTCTCGACAAACTCTTAACGGTCGGACGTTTCTCGTCAGGTGACCTGCCGGAGGCGGAGCCTGCTGCCACGATGGAGGGACAGGAAGTGGGCGGGTCCAAGACGGATGTCCGGAGGATTTTAAAACGAGCCGCGGAGGTGGAGGACGTGTGTTTGGTGGACGCCAGCAAGGAGGGCAACGTGAGCCGCTTCATTAACGTGAGTGGACCAGAACCGAAGGTCCAAACCCCGTCCAGTCTGAAATCAGCTGGAAAACGCGTTCAGCTTCTGTTTTAGCTTTTAGCTACTGGTTAGCGATTCTGGCATTTAGCTGATGTCCTTGTTTCAGTGATGAATTATTCCAGACTATATTTACCTCTGAAGATTATTTATGAGATTTTATTGATTGTATTGATCATGATGATGACTTTTTTTGGCTCCGCCCACAGCACAGCTGCCAGCCAAACCTTTTCATCCAGAACGTCTTTACGGACTCCCATGACCCGGCCTTCCCCGTCATCGCCTTTTTCACCAACAGGTGAGGATGCCGTGGTGCATTCAAGCGCCTCTGGATTCTGCAGGTTGTTTCATTCATGGTCTTTTTCGTCAGGGTCGTGAAGGCCGGCACCGAGCTGACCTGGAACTACGCCGCCGACGCTCACGCCGCCTCTGAGCACAAACAGGAAGTGCCCTGTCTCTGTCATAGCGACTGTTGCCAGGGGTGGCTTCCTGTCGATTGTGATGTTGTAACCATGGAAACCACCTGAGTTATCACAAGTTTTTTTTATACTTCTTGTAAATTTGTTTGCATATTTTTCTACTAAACTTTTGTAATAAAATATTAAGATTTGCCGTTTGTATTCATAAAATGTTTGTTTAGAAAATATTTGTCGTCTTAGTGCCACATTTGTTTTGTTCCCTTTTATTTTGAAATTTTAGTACAGTACTGTATATTAAGATGAAACTTGCAATAAAATATTTTACTGTAAACTTTAGTCTATATATTTATTACATTATTATTTAGATTTTATTGTTTCTTCTGGCAGATTTGATTAAATTTCAAGAGGCTGTTTTTTAAAGCAAGCTTTTATTTTGAAACTACCATACTTTACACTGTAGTTTCCAATGAATGTTTTTTATTTTCTTCTCAAACTCTAGAAAGGAGTTGCTTTGATAATAGATACAATTTTAAATTGTAAGATTTAGCCTTCATGTTTTCAGTTTGACTCGGTTTACTACTTTACAAAACTTTTATTGTGAAAATTATTTTGTAATCCTACAAAAAAAACACAATGTTGCATTTTATTTTTGTAATCCTTAGTCTGTATTTTTTTCACAGCTCCATGAATTATGGAGAGCCATTTCATTCAAAATTAAATAATTAACCTCATGGGAAAAAAAAAAAACATTTTTACAAAGTAACACATGGACCAAAAAGGTTAATATTTCGAAAAGTAAAAAAACTGAACAAGCACCAAAACTGAATGAGCTGAACGTTTTGATGTATTAATTATTGAAATGGCACAGACATTGTTGAACAAATAGAACGTGCAGAAGAAAACTGCTCTTTTGAGTTTCCTCTCGTCCCGATGGCTCAAACAGGAAACAGTTGGTCTGAAGTTACAAAAGAATTAAATAAACAAAATATTACAAGAAGTTGACCTTAAAGAACATTTGAACAATATTTATATGTAAACAGGTTTAGTGTTTTCCCGTTCTTCACTGGTCCGGGTCGTCAGTCTGCAGGTATCTGGAACAATCGGAGATCTTCTTCACCTGGTCCACGCTCAGGTTCTCAGAGCACATGGGACACGTGGGCTCCTTTTCCAGCAGCCTGCAACAAAGTTAGCCACGGTTCAGTCTGCCGCGATGAAGACGACAAAAAGATATTTGTTCACGTGAACATTTTCAGAAACGCACAGAGACACTAAAAACTAAAGATCATGTGTCCTCAGACAGTGGACAGGTGTCTTCACTCAGTCTTTAGGCCTGTCTGGAGAAAATGGGTTTCTATGGCCTCCTATACTTGAGCGATAGTCATAATTAGAACGATCCAGTCGTCCAGTGCACTTACCCTTAAGGCAGGGGTGTCAAAGTCATACCGGTACACCGAGGGCCAAAAAAACAAATTTGCTACAAGCCAAGGGCCGGACTGGTTCAATGTTTATTATAAGGGGGTTGATATGAGGATTTTTTCTTCTTCTTTCTGCACTCTTTTCATTCATTGTTTTCTTTTTGATGAATTTGTTTTATTTTGTCTCTTTTAAATGAATGAATAAATGAATTCAATAAAATATTAAATAGCTTTACATCTGCTAAGTTCTTGGCATAAACCAACACAGACATGTTCCTGCTTTTAGTATTTTACATTGTTTTATAATGTAGCTGTTTATGTTTTTTTAAAATACAGTTTTCTTATGATTTTTAATTAATATGATTTTTTATGATTGTTTACTGTTGGCTGCAAGTATCTAGCTGCGAAATCCTTCATTTTCTACAGCTGATAGCTGTTGTTCATCAATTATGATGAAGTTTAGCAACTTCTCTGTGAACATTCGAGCTCCGTGGCTGCAGCGGGACGCCATCTCGCTGAACCGAATCACAATTAAGCATCCCGACCCGGCCAGCCGCGTCTCGGTGGAGGGACAGGCTGAGAGCGGCTGACCGAAATCACAGCGCCCGCCCCGGGTTGAACAAGAAAAAAACACAGCTGAAGCCACGGAGCTCAAATGTTCACCGGGAAGTTGCTAAACTTCATCGTAAGAAATCCTTCGTTTTCTATAATTACGATGACGTTTAGCAACTTCTCGGTAAATATTTGAGCTCCGTGGCTTCAGCGGTGTGTTTTTCTTGTTCAATCCAGGGCGGGCGCTGTGATTTCGGTCAGCCGCTCTCCGCCTGTCCCTCCTACGAGACGGTCAGACAGCGGGTAGGACTGGACGCAGCTGGCCGCGGTCAGTCTCCCTGTTTCGGTTCAGCGAGAGTTGCGTCCCTCTGAAGCCCCGGAGCTCGAATGTCCAACGTAAAACTAACTTGACCGTGGTTTAATGTGGCGCTATGGCTCTGCAGACATTGCACGTTGCTGTCTTGTGGTGTTTAGTGTAACACAGCGGACATGTTACGATGAAAAGTTGGCTAGCTGTTAGCTAAAGTGCTACTCACTCAGTCCGCACGCTGTAGCTGGCTGCAAACTATGAAATGGATTTCCTGAATGTGACATGAGGCGGGTCTTGTTACTCTGGGTTCATGAGACACGCCTCCGGATCGGATCGGCCCCATCCCTACTACCGTTGCATTGTGGGGAATGTAGCGTTGGTGCGTGCAAAACACCAGCGGGCGGCTGTGGCCTGCGGGCCGTTTCTAATAGTAATTAAATATCATCCAGGGGGCCATGGATAATTAATTTGCGGTCCGGATCTGGCCCGCGGGCCTTGACTTTGACATATGTGGTCTAAACCAACATACAATGAATTACAA
>JBBPBX010043321.1:0-27974 GCA_038048925.1 Garcialebias charrua | reverse complement strand
TGACAAAGTCGTTCTAACTAGCGGTGGGAACATCTATTCTAACTTGTTTAATCTGAAGAGTTTCCACTCGATAGAATATGATGAGAGTCAGAAGATGAAGAACAATAAAGTTTGAGCCAACGTTTCCCTGAAACTACGACGTAAACAAACAGCCCCAGCAGCGCTGCATGTTTTTTAAATTCAAAATAAAACAAATTCATCAGAAGAAAAAAAAACACTGAATGAAAATGTGCAGAAAGACGAAAATAGTGTTTTAATATCTGCCCCTTGTTTAAAAAATACAAAATAACTACAAACAAACAACCTTCACTTCACCTGCACCACACCTTCCCAACAACTTTGATTTAATCATATTTTAAAACATATAAATAGTTTTAGAAATGTTTATGGTGATATCAAGTCAACACAATCCTGTTTCCTGATTTACAACTCAGCTCCTTCAAACTAGTCCTAAATGGAGGTTTTACAAACATTTACATTCCCTTCAGGGTTTAATAACTTTAAACAAATTTTAATTGAATATTTGGGGGGTAATTTTTTTTTCAGTTTTATACATGACTTGTAAAATACTATGTTCAACCAAATCATAAAATTTTAATAATTTAAACTGATGAAATATTTGTTGGGTGACCATAGCACTTCCTACTAATAATTCTTGTAGCTCTTTAAAAACAAAACAAAAAAACAGGGTTTGTAATAGTTTTACATGCTTTTCCCCAAACTTCAATACAACAGATTAAATATGGAACAATCATTACATTATTCAATATATTCAAAACTTTGTCATTCAAAAACTATTTTACTTTATACAGTAATGCAATTGATTTTGTTATTTTTATTCTTAAGTAATTTCCATGAGATTTCTATGTCAGCTTCTTATAAATAACAACACCCAAAAGTTTTATTTAATTAACTATGAATTTCAATGCTGTAAATTTTAAAGATGTTTAAAGTTAAAACTATTAATATTGACACAGTTGAGAATTTTATGGCAAGAAAGTTCATGCTCAATAATCCACGTACCAAATCCAATAATTTTCAGTCGGGTCATCTGGACAGTTTCTTTTTATAGAAATTGGATGGAGGATGGAGGGTGAAACGTTTCTATAAAAAAGAAACTGTCCAGATGACCCGACTGAGAATTATTGGGTTGAGAAGTTTATGTTTATTTGATGGTGATTTCCATCTTTTTGGAGGCTAAATACAAATACAAGGAGAACATTAATTTATTTGTATAGTTTATAGTTTTTTTTAGGCTTTTATATTGTTTATATCGATATCGAATTATATCGTTATCGACCGAAATTAAGAACTATATCGTGATAAAAATTTTGGCCATTATCGTCCAGCCCTACATTTATTAATACGGTTTACATTTATTACTACTGCTTTACATTTATTACTACTGTTTACATTTACACTACTTTTATCTACACTACTGCAGATACATATACAGCATTCTCTGACTAGCCTTATCTAAGGATGCCAAATGTGCCTTATGTGCCTCACTGCATATGCCACTTTGCCTATATACCAACATCAAATACCTCATACATATACTGTGTACATTAACTTATATGCTGCTGTGCCACTCTTTGCAAATGTCAATGCTAGAACCTTCAGTTTATTTTATAGATATACTTTTTATACTTTTTATACTACTATGCAAAAACTCAGGACAGTATTACACTTTTATTATTTCATTTTATGCTTATGTTCATTGGGTGTTTGGTGTTTTAGGGGTGTTTGGTGTTTCAGTGTTGGTGTAAATTTTCATACTTTTATACTATTATGAAAAAACTCAGGACAGTGTTACACTTTTTTACTATTTTATGCTTATGTTTATTAAATGTTTTAGTGTTTAGTGTTTAGATGGTTACTGTTGCACCGAGGGACTGAGAGAAACGCAATTTCGGTCCTGTGTATGTCCTGTACATATTGCAGTTCTGACAATAAAGTTGACTTTGACTGTCCTCCTGGGCAGTAGAACTGCCCAAAAGCTTCTCGTCGCCACGTACAGACAGCTTAAGGTGCCGGGGTGTGATCCCACTCCTGCCTTTGTCATGAGCCGACACTGACGTACTTATGTCATGCAATTAGCATAGCATGATATAATTTATTTTCCCGGGCAAGCCTTTTTTTTAACTGGTATTATTGTGAATTATATGATATGGCCCAGCCCTAGTGCCAAGTCCTGTTGGAAAATGAAATCTTCATCTCCATAAAGTTGGTCAGCAGCAGGAAGCATGAAGTGTTCTAAAACTTCCTGGTAGACAGCTGTGTTGACCCTGAACTGCAGAAAACACAGTGGACCAACACCAGCAGATGACATGACACCCCAAACCATCACTAACTGTGGAAACTTGACACTGGACCTCAAGCAACATGGATTCTGTGCCTCTCCACTCTCCCTCCAGACTCTGGAACCTTGATTTCCAAAGAAAATGCCAAATTTACTTTCATCAGAGAAAATAACTTTGGACCACTCAGCAGCAGTTCAGTCCTAGACAAAGACACCTTAAAAAGACAGTAAGACACCTTCAAGAGTAGCTTGACACAAGGAATGCGACAGCTGAAGCCCATGTCTTGCATATGTCTGTGCATGGTGGTTCTTGAAGCACAGACTCCAGCTGCAGTCTCCTCTTTTTGAATCTCCCCCACATTTTGGAATGGGTTTTGTTTCACAATCTCTCCAGGGTGCGGTTATCCCTATTGCTCGTACACTTTTTTTTTTTAACTACCAGTACATCAATTCCTTCCCTTCGCCTCTCCATTAATGTGCTTGGACACAGAGCTCTGTGAACAGCCAGCCTCTTTAGCAATGACCTTTCGTGCCTTGCCTTTCTTGTGCAAGGTGTCAATGGTAATTTTTTGGACAACTGTCAAGTCAGCAGTCTTCCTAGACTGAGACCATTTAAAGGCCTTTGCAGGTGTTTCGAGTTAATGAGATGATTAGAATGTATCACTAGGTGTCTTCAATATTGAACCTTTTCACAATACAGGTAGTCCCCGATTTACGAGCGAGATCCGTTACAACGAGGCGCTCGTAAACCGGAAATCTCGTAATTTGGAACGGCCGCCATTTCTCTCGTAAATCCGGAATTTCGCTCGTAAATTGGAACGGTTTTCGCTAGCGCGACTAAAAACACTCTATTTTCATCTAAAAACTACTTTTGAGTGCATAAAAATGATCGGAAACGTGTGTCTATATGCTTAACTAACTAACTGTGGTGAAAAAACACATGAAAACTCAGTATTTTTTTCGTTTTTTCCAAAAATTCGCAGCTCGTAAGTCTGGAACCTCGCAGATCAGAGCGCTCGTAAATCGGGGACTACCTGTATTCTAATTTTCTGAGATAGTGAATTTGGGGGTTTCATTAGTTGTCAGTTATAATCATCAACATTAAAAGAAATAAACATTTGAAATATATTGGTCTTTGTGTAATGAAATATATTGGTCTTTGTGTAATGAATGAATACAATATATGTCCAGAGGAGAAACAATGGTTTTGACATTCACTTTTTGAATGGAATTACTGAAATGAATCAACTTTTTCACGATATTCTAATTTTATGACCAGCACCTGTGAGAAGGACTGACTCTGTAAATAGGTGGAAACCAACCATCACATTCTTCACAGTCCAGCATCCTCCGATTACAACATGTGGTTATTTTTGTTTACTCACAGCTGAGGCAGGGAGGGCTTGAGGAAGGGGTCCGAATCGTTGCCGTTGACCACCTTGGTTTTGCGCTGCTTGGGTTCAGATGTAGAAGTCACAGAGGGAGGCGCGGGGTTCGGGGGTTTCCTTTTGGCGAGCAGCTTCCTCTGTCGCTCAATGTCTTCCCTCTGCTGGTTGATGCTCTCCTGTTGCCTGCCAAACAGAAAGGAAGTCATTACAACTAAAACAGAACTGGTCCTTTTAGAAACACAACATGTTTGAAATCCTCACTTGATCAGGTTTTGAAATGCGTATCCGTCAGTCCACTGCTCCGTGTAGGAGGCGCCATGTCTAACAGTGGTGAAGTGACCGAGGCGGAGGCGATCTCGCATGCTCTTCTCACGACTCGACTGCTTCTCCTGGGTGCTCTGTAAAAACACAAAATAACAACCAAAAAAAACAGGTTGATTCACATTTACTGAACTGCTGAAGGTTTCCCAACCTTTCTTCAACGTTTCAGCTGAAAGGAATTCTCTTTCAAGAATCCAATGGGAAAAGCACCAACTTAAAGTAACGAGCACCACATACAGCGCATTATACACCCATCAACAAACTATTATACAGCAATCTGCAGTAGCCAGGAAAAAGACCTTATACAACATTTGACGTAGGAGCTCAAATACCTAGGGTCCAGGAAAACAGGAAGTGTGGCAAAAAGGTGAAGAAGAGAGTCCAGGCAGGATGGAGTGGATGGAGAAAAGTTTCAGGAGTGATTTGTGACAAAAAGGTGTCAGCAAAGGTCAAAGGAAAAGTTTACAAGACAGTGGTGAGACCAGCTATGTTGTATGGTCTGGAGACAGAGACATGGACAAAAAGACAGGAGAAAGAACTGGAAGTAGCAGAAATGAAGATGCTGAGGTTCTCCTTAGGAGTGACAAGGATGGATAAGATCAGGAATGAGATCATCAGAGGTACAGCACATGTTGAACAACTGGGAGATAAAGTTAGGGAGGACACACTGAGATGGTTTGGACATGTCCAGAGGAGGGACAGTGGTTTGGACATGTCCAGAGGAGGGACAGTGGTTTGGACATGTCCAGAGGAGGGACAGTGGTTTGGACATGTCCAGAGGAGGGACAGTGGTTTGGACATGTCCAGAGGAGACAGTGGTTTGGACATGTCCAGAGGAGGGACAGTGGTTTGGACATGTCCAGAGGAGACAGTGGTTTGGACATGTCCAGAGGAGAGACAGTGGTTTGGACATGTCCAGAGGAGAGACAGTGGTTTGGACATGTCCAGAGGAGAGACAGTGGTTTGGACATGTCCAGAGGAGAGACAGTGGTTTGGACATGTCCAGAGGAGAGACAGTGGTTTGGACATGTCCAGAGGAGAGACAGTGGTTTGGACATGTCCAGAGGAGAGACAGTGGTTTGGACATGTCCAGAGGAGAGACAGTGGTTTGGACATGTCCAGAGGAGAGACAGTGGTTTGGACATGTCCAGAGGAGAGACAGTGGTTTGGACATGTCCAGAGGAGAGACAGTGATTTGGACATGTCCAGAGGAGAGACAGTGATTTGGACATGTCCAGAGGAGAGACAGTGATTTGGACATGTCCAGAGGAGAGACAGTGATTTGGACATGTCCAGAGGAGAGACAGTGATTTGGACATGTCCAGAGGAGAGACAGTGATTTGGACATGTCCAGAGGAGAGACAGTGATTTGGACATGTCCAGAGGAGAGACAGTGATTTGGACATGTCCAGAGGAGAGACAGTGATTTGGACATGTCCAGAGGAGAGACAGTGATTTGGACATGTCCAGAGGAGAGACAGTGATTTGGACATGTCCAGAGGAGAGACAGTGATTTGGACATGTCCAGAGGAGAGACAGTGGTTTGGACATGTCCAGAGGAGAGACAGTGGTTTGGACATGTCCAGAGGAGAGACAGTGGTTTGGACATGTCCAGAGGAGAGACAGTGGTTTGGACATGTCCAGAGGAGAGACAGTGGTTTGGACATGTCCAGAGGAGAGACAGTGGTTTGGACATGTCCAGAGGAGAGACAGTGGTTTGGACATGTCCAGAGGAGAGACAGTGGTTTGGACATGTCCAGAGGAGAGACAGTGGTTTGGACATGTCCAGAGGAGAGACAGTGGTTTGGACATGTCCAGAGGAGAGACAGTGGTTTGGACATGTCCAGAGGAGAGACAGTGGTTTGGACATGTCCAGAGGAGAGACAGTGGTTTGGACATGTCCAGAGGAGAGACAGTGGTTTGGACATGTCCAGAGGAGAGACAGTGGTTTGGACATGTCCAGAGGAGAGACAGTGGTTTGGACATGTCCAGAGGAGAGACAGTGGTTTGGACATGTCCAGAGGTGAGACAGTGGTTTGGACATGTCCAGAGGAGAGACAGTGGTTTGGACATGTCCAGAGGAGAGACAGTGGTTTGGACATGTCCAGAGGAGAGACAGTGGTTTGGACATGTCCAGAGGAGAGACAGTGGTTTGGACATGTCCAGAGGAGAGACAGTGGTTTGGACATGTCCAGAGGAGAGACAGTGGTTTGGACATGTCCAGAGGAGAGACAGTGGTTTGGACATGTCCAGAGGAGAGACAGTGGTTTGGACATGTCCAGAGGAGAGACAGTGGTTTGGACATGTCCAGAGGAGAGACAGTGGTTTGGACATGTCCAGAGGAGAGACAGTGGTTTGGACATGTCCAGAGGAGAGACAGTGGTTTGGACATGTCCAGAGGAGAGACAGTGGTTTGGACATGTCCAGAGGAGAGACAGTGGTTTGGACATGTCCAGAGGAGAGACAGTGGTTTGGACATGTCCAGAGGAGAGACAGTGGTTTGGACATGTCCAGAGGAGAGACAGTGGTTTGGACATGTCCAGAGGTGAGACAGTGGTTTGGACATGTCCAGAGGTGAGACAGTGGTTTGGACATGTCCAGAGGAGAGACAGTGGTTTGGACATGTCCAGAGGAGAGACAGTGGTTTGGACATGTCCAGAGGAGAGACAGTGGTTTGGACATGTCCAGAGGAGAGACAGTGGTTTGGACATGTCCAGAGGTGAGACAGTGGTTTGGACATGTCCAGAGGAGAGACAGTGGTTTGGACATGTCCAGAGGAGAGACAGTGGTTTGGACATGTCCAGAGGAGAGACAGTGGTTTGGACATGTCCAGAGGAGAGACAGTGGTTTGGACATGTCCAGAGGAGAGACAGTGGTTTGGACATGTCCAGAGGAGAGACAGTGGTTTGGACATGTCCAGAGGAGAGACAGTGGTTTGGACATGTCCAGAGGAGAGACAGTGGTTTGGACATGTCCAGAGGAGAGACAGTGGTTTGGACATGTCCAGAGGAGAGACAGTGGTTTGGACATGTCCAGAGGAGAGACAGTGGTTTGGACATGTCCAGAGGAGAGACAGTGGTTTGGACATGTCCAGAGGAGAGACAGTGGTTTGGACATGTCCAGAGGAGAGACAGTGGTTTGGACATGTCCAGAGGAGAGACAGTGGTTTGGACATGTCCAGAGGAGAGACAGTGGTTTGGACATGTCCAGAGGAGAGACAGTGGTTTGGACATGTCCAGAGGAGAGACAGTGGTTTGGACATGTCCAGAGGAGACAGTGGTTTGGACATGTCCAGAGGAGGGACAGTGGTTTGGACATGTCCAGAGGAGAGACAGTGGTTTGGACATGTCCAGAGGAGGGACAGTGGTTTGGACATGTCCAGAGGAGGGACAGTGGTTTGGACATGTCCAGAGGAGGGACAGTGGTTTGGACATGTCCAGAGGAGAGACAGTGGTTTGGACATGTCCAGAGGAGGGACAGTGGTTTGGACATGTCCAGAGGAGGGACAGTGGTTTGGACATGTCCAGAGGAGGGACAGTGGTTTGGACATGTCCAGAGGAGGGACAGTGGTTTGGACATGTCCAGAGGAGGGACAGTGGTTTGGACATGTCCAGAGGAGGGACAGTGGTTTGGACATGTCCAGAGGAGGGACAGTGGTTTGGACATGTCCAGAGGAGGGACAGTGGTTTGGACATGTCCAGAGGAGGGACAGTGGTTTGGACATGTCCAGAGGAGGGACAGTGGTTTGGACATGTCCAGAGGAGGGACAGTGGTTTGGACATGTCCAGAGGAGGGACAGTGGTTTGGACATGTCCAGAGGAGGGACAGTGGTTTGGACATGTCCAGAGGAGGGACAGTGGTTTGGACATGTCCAGAGGAGGGACAGTGGTTTGGACATGTCCAGAGGAGGGACAGTGGTTTGGACATGTCCAGAGGAGGGACAGTGGTTTGGACATGTCCAGAGGAGGGACAGTGGTTTGGACATGTCCAGAGGAGGGACAGTGGTTTGGACATGTCCAGAGGAGGGACAGTGGTTTGGACATGTCCAGAGGAGGGACAGTGGTTTGGACATGTCCAGAGGAGGGACAGTGGTTTGGACATGTCCAGAGGAGGGACAGTGGTTTGGACATGTCCAGAGGAGAGACAGTGGTTTGGACATGTCCAGAGGAGGGACAGTGGTATGCAATTTGAGAGGACAGTGGAGGAGGGCTCTGTGGAGAACCTTGAACAGGGAACAGCTGAAAGGATAATATTTTGGGAACTTTTAGACAAAACAAGTTTTTAGTTTTCATGGAGCATTCAGAGAACGTTCCTTGTTGTTTTAACAGCTGAACCTTAGACGATGTTCAGGGAATGTTTTCTGCAGCCTTCAAAGTAGAGTTCGTCTTTAGGACAACCCCCTGAAGGTTCTTAAAAATGCTTTCTGGGAACATTAAAGAAACTGTTCCAGCATCACTTTGGATGATGATGATTTGAAGAGGAAGCCTTCGAGGTCAGCTGGACGTCCTGTTTAGAAAACGTCACCTTTGTTTCCAGGACATCTTTGGATGTAACTGATGACATAACTGACTCCTAAATGGAAGATGGAGAACAACAAAACAGTTTCACAAGAAATAAATTATGGAAAAAATTTTAATATGAAAAGAACAGAATGTTTCAAAACTAATATTTAAAGATATTTTCACCAAAATCTTCAACATTTAAACTGTGTTTTGTTTGATTTCTTGTATTTTCAGTTGGGGACGGCCATCGGCTTCCTCCTGCCTCCAGTCCTGGTTCCCAACACGCCGGATGATCCTGAACTAACAGGTGCGTCGAAAACTGTGAAACCAATCCAGACTTCAGGGTTCGTTTTATTCATCTAATGTCAACGGAGCCTGGACTCCCCCAAACTCCCCCTCTCACTCCGTTTCCAGCCAGAAAACAGCTCGTGACCAGTGTTCAAGCTTAAACTCTTACAAAAAACACAAATGATGAGCAAGTTTCAAGTATAAACAAAAGAAAACTGGAGGTTATGCACCAAAACCAATAGGGGTGCAGGAAAAAAAATCAAATTTTTAAAGAATCTAGACTCTTAATCCTGGCGATTCAGAATCGATTCTAAAAGCCCCAAAATAGATTAATTTTTTAATTTATTTATTTTACATTAAAACCCAAAAGATAAAGAAAATAAAACCATATCTCATATTATATGAAAGAATACATAAAATGAAAGGTGGCAGAAAGAAGAAGAAATCTTATTTTATCTGCCCCTTTTTTTCAAAAACAAAACAAGTTCAAACAATCGATTCAAACAATAATCTTCTATAAGTAACAGAGCAAAAAGCTAATACTGGTTATTTAAGTTACAGAATTTAATGCATTCCTGTATTATTTGTTCCTATTTTTGGTATAAATATCAAACGATGCAAAAAATTGGATACAATAAGGAACCTAAAATTATTGTTTTAAATAAATGTTCCATTTGTTTACATTGTTGTTTATTCTTTTCAGCTTGTCAGTTACAAAACTGAAACTAAATTTATGACCATTTTAATAGAAAAATCGTTTCTGAATCAAAAATCGTTTCTGAATCAAAAATCGTTTCTGAATCGAAAATCGTTTCTGAATCGAAAAATCATTTGGAATCGAATCGTGACACCAAAAATCGTAATTGAATCGATTCTCCAGACACTGAAACCCCTTTCATAAGTCAGACCCACGCAGTTCCCGCACAGACCAGTCCGGCTTTAATACCCATCGGGCCATTCATAAAACAAAGTTGAATCCGGCCACAGCCCGCCCTCAAAGGAGCATTCACAAAACGATTTGGAGCGCGTGTTGAAAAGAGGCGTGGTGAAAATCTGCTGCTCAGAGGACGTGGTGCCTGCGTGTTTAACGTGGGACCGCACCGCAGAGGTGGATGTAAACAAACATGGCGACGCTAGCGAACATCGTTGTGTTTCTCCGAATGCTTTTTTTTTTTTTTTGTTTTTTTTTGCTCTCGCATCAGTAAAGCAATCCGCTCCAGAAGGGCCCCATCCTTCACTGTACCGGTAAGTCCCTTTTTCCTCCTCTGCGCGCAGAGACAGGAGCACACAGGTCTCTGCATCACCCCAATTAGACATTTCCGTGATGATCAATAAAAAAAGAAAAAGATTCGGCGAAGAATAGCGAGTGATGCGCGAGCAAAATACAGATGTCATGTTGTTGTTTACACATTTAAATACAGCGCGACAGTGTGCGCCGGGATAGTACGTGGGAGAGTACGTCATTATTCAAATCAGTTTGAAGCCGCGCAGCCCCGAGACCTTTCACAAGTCGACAGATGCGGGTTTAACACTACCTCTGCTCACGGATCCGGGCCGGATCAGAGGCGAGTCAACTTAACTCGCCAAGGCGCGTTTTTTTTTTTCTTCTGAATGCTCGTTGGAGGTCTGAACACGCATCAGAGCCGGATTGATGCGTCTTATGAAAGGGGCTTGAGAGATTTGCACCCCTAATGGAGAGGTAAAATAACTGTGGCTCTGTGCCAGGTCTCTCTTGTAAACGAGTCCCCGAGGCTCAATCGGATTAACCTGTAGAAATAAAGGTTGAATGAATGAATGCCCATCCATGTATGAAAGGCCCCGTATAACTCAATTTATAACAAATCCCTTCTTCTCTCCTTCTTTACTTTACCAACCAATCAAAATTTAGTCTTTGCTGTTTCTAGGCAGACTTAATTCTCATAAAGTTATTCAAACAACATGTATAAAACATACATGTGTTACCATGTCAAATATTTATCAAATCACTCAGAGCTCACAAATACAAATGTATACTTTAGTCAGGAGCAACTTTTGACATGTTACAACTTTAATAAACAAACAACAGGCTGCTACAGATGGCGTCCCCCCGAAAAGAGGAAAAAAATCAGCGTTTGTTTGACTCTGGAAACATGGGATTTTGTGTCTGCGTCCCAAAGATCTAAAAAACAAAACCCATTCCGATAATTAAACATTAAAGTTGTTTTTGAGTCAGCGTTATCAAAGGAAGTGATGTCAGCCTGACGAAGAAGAGCTCCAGTCTGTCAACAGTTCACATGGGTTCTTCTGTCCCGCAGGTCACAACATCAGCATCATGTTCTACGGCACAGCTGCGGTCTCCACAGGCCTCTTCATCCTCACCGTCATAAGTACGCACACACCACGCAAACAACCGCTTTGCTTCACCTACAACGTGCACCCATCTGCTCCGGGAGCTGGGGGTTTGTGCTTCAGCTACCCCAGATTCATGTGTTGACCACAGGTGCACCTTAGTACGTAAGCCAAAATGTGTTTATGTGCATCAGAGACCCAGGTTCCCCCAGGGGAGCACAAACATCCAAGAGATCTTCCACATGAACCATTCATGGGTTCATTCATTCAGGGTCAGGACTTGAGTTAAAGCTTGAGGATTAAAGATTTTATGTTCTTACATTTTATACAGATGTGTAAGGAATGAAATAAAGCAGAGTTAATGGGTAGAAGCTAGGGCTGTAGTGATACAATAATCTCACAATACGATACGATGACGGTATTCTGCTCACGATACAATATATATTGCGATATTCAGCAAACAATACAATTCAATACACTTTTGCGATTTTCTGAAAGATTTTAGAGGGACAGAGTGATTTTGGTGACATTTTGTGACTGTTATAGACTTGGATTGAATTAATTTAACTGAAAACTGATTAAAAGCACCAACTATGCAGACCGCTAGAGTTTTATCCATAAAGTCGCTATCCTTCTTCTTTTTGAAGCCAAAGTGCACCCACACATCTGCTTTAAAGCAAGAGGGTGCTGGAACGATATTCGCCGCCATTACACTGCCCGCACTTCTTCTGTGTAAATCAAGTATCTACTAGGCGGGTAACTCGGCATAAATGCTCTACAGCGACACTAGTGGCTGGATGACTTTGTCACTCTCCCGGCGAAGCAAGCAGTGAGTGAGCAGGGTGACAGTTTGATGTTACGACACTTGCGGATGAATATCGATTTTTTTTATAGGAAAGAAAAAAAGCGATATATATCGCAAAATCAATATTATTACACAGCCCTAGTAGAAGCTTTGAACCAGTATGAAAACATGCAATGTTTAAACTGGTTTCAAGCAGCCAATCAAACATAAAGAATCTAGCTGACTTCAGCTGAAGCACTTTCAGGTGGTGCCCAGCATGCAGGTAGGAGTTTACTCCTGACAAATGCACTTCTACAAATATCAGAGCATTAAAGAGACAAAAAGCTGCTGTTTGGTGTTTGTTTTTACTCGTAGGTTTGAAGTAATTCCTTGTGTTTAAGAGTTGGACGCACAATTACACAAGATATAAGATGATAAATCTTTCGTTTTGCACATATAGACACAGCCACTAGGACTGAACAATGAGAGACCAGAGATGTCTTAAAGTGCAGTACTTGAATCTGCCACTAGGGTCTGGCTTCTAAATCTTTACGTGTGAAAACGTGTCTAGTCTTCATTCCAGGTTCGTGAACTGAACGCATCTTTTTATTAACTTTTTCTCTACATTTCTTGCTTTTCATACAGTCATTAGAGACAGACCACCTCTTCCTCCTAGCCAAGCCCAGGCTGTCTTACCAGGCGCGCCACTGGAAGATTACTCCTACAAACAGTCTATTCTCAACCTGATAAAGAATAAAGCTTTTGTCCTGCTGCTCATCAGCTACGGTAAGAGTGATTATTAAATAAATTGCAATAATCCCACTTGCCTGTCCTTTTTCACAACCGACGACGACATTCGCAACACTTTTCATTGTTACGGTACTTTAGCATTTCTGTTGCACTCTTCTATTTGAACTGTGGGCATTTAGGGTAGAGAGAATCTGTCTAATTACCAGATACGTCATTAGCTTCCAATTCGGGTCTGCAATTTTTTTGCAATATTTATATTGAACTGGTATTACGAGGATACATTTTTGATATACAGTATAGTGTTGCCCGTCTTGGCATGTTGTTTAAGTTTCTAGAACCAGATCCATTGAACCTAAACAGAGCAGCCCTGGAGTCTATTTCCTTACATTGTCATATACCGTACCCATACTCTTACTATACATACACATACCATTCTCATTCCAATACAATACCATAACCATGCCAAACCCAAAATATACACTTACCATACTGCAGTATACCATATGCACATAGTTGCACATATCAAAGCATAATATAGCAAACTTATACCCATAGCCTTACCATACCTTTACCATACTCTTACCATACCCATACCATACCCTTACTATACCCTTACTATATCCCTACCATACCCATACCATACCCTTATCATACTTTTACCAAACCATACCCTTACCATACCCTTATCATACCCTTACCATACCCCTATCATACTTTATCATACCCTTACATACCCCTACCATTCCCTTACATACCCTTACCATACCTTTACCATACAATGTAATACATCTTTAAAGACAGCTTATTAAATTATCAGAGAGCTGTTAAAGCTGCTAAGACAGCTTTTTATCTAATGTGGGTTTAAACAGCTGCCATAGAACGCAAGTTCTTTTTAATGTTTTTAACTATGTTGTGGATCCTTGTGATGCTGGTCATGTTGCTGAATCTCTTGAACTGTGTGAAATGTTTTTAGTTTTTTTATTGATAACATCTTTGCTCTGAGACCCTCCTCAACACAATTTGACACAGACCCTTCCGTACTTCCTCCATCCTCAGCTGCCTTTGAACCGTTTGAGCTGCTGACTTTAGCTGTTTAAAAGCAACATCTTGTTGTCACGACTTGAGCAGGTGGTCAGTATCAAAGGCACAGTTTTATCCTGGTTTAGATCCTACCTGACTGACAGGAGTTTTTCTGTTCATTCAGGAGAATGTTCATAATCTGACGCTCTGCTAATCTGTGGGGTCCCTCAAGGGTCTATTTTAGGTCCACTGCTTTTTAATCTTTATATGTTTCCTTTGGGGTCCATTTTAAGAAAACATAACACCCCTTTCCATTGCTCTACTGATGACATACTGTACAGTTGTGTCGGCCCATTAAGTCAGACAGGGTCACTCCACTGGAACCACCTGTCTAAAATGACATCAAAGTCTGGTTAAATCTACATTTCCTGAATTTAAATTAAAATAAAACTGAAGTCATCAGCTTTGGTAAATGTAACACCCTTGACACTCTTGGCTCCTTGGCTTCATACAGCCACACCACTGTCAGGAATTTGGGCGTTACTTTTTTTAATTAGACAAACTGATAAATGTAGTTGTGAAATCCAGTTTCTTCCAACCAAGACTCATTGCCAAGGTGAAGTCTCTCTTTCAGAGACCTTGAAAAGGTGACTCATGCTTTTATTACGTCTTCTTTGGACTATTGTAATGCTCTGTATGTTGTTTTAGAAAAATCATCTTTGCATCACTTGCAATCTGTCCAGAACGCAACAGCTCGTCTTTTAACAAACATGAACACATAACTCCTGTCCTGGCTTCTCTCCACTGGCTGCCTGTCCACTTACGGATTGATTTTAAGACTTTATTGCTTGTTTTTAAAGTTTAAAGGTCTGGCCTTGTCATATTCATGTGATCTTATTAACATCTACACTCCAGTAAGAGCACTCCGGTCAATCAACCAGTTCCTCTTGGATGTCTCCAGATCCAAACTGAAGTCCAGAGGTGATCAGACTTTTGTGGTTGCTGCTCCAAAATTGTGGAACGGTTTACCAGAGAATTTAAAGAGCGCTCAGACTGTTGAGACTTTTAAATATTTTGCTCAAGACTCGTTTGTTTTCCCTGGCATTTGGTCCATGCAGAGTCTGAGAACCAGTTAAAGTTGATTTTTCTTGTAGTTGTGTGTTGTATTTTATTGTTAACTTTCTTAAGTTTCCAGAGTGGCACAAGATATATATATATATTTTAATTTGACTTAATTGTAAAGCACTTTGGTCAGCTGTTGTTGTTTTTATGTGCTATAGAAATAAATTGACATTGACATAAACCCTTACCACACCTGGCCTTACCGTAGCCTTACTGTACCTTTATCATACCCATAGCATGCTGAATAAAGCTCAGCGTTAACTGTTGTGATGTCAGGTTCCCATTGTTTTCTGTCACATGCTGTTCTGCATTATTTTTCAGCTCATGCCACCACTGATCAGACACATTTTCATGCTGATTATTTTTGACTATCTGGCCCAACATTGTCCAAAAAATTCACACACTTAGAGGAAGAAATGACATTAACATGGAAAACACTACAAGATATTCAGTTATTTCCCATTGCATTTATTCCACTAGTACTTTGTAAAAAATAAAATATTACAGGAATTTATCTGCACAATAGAAATTCCTGCTTCCTTGTTCAGGGGTTGCCACATCAAGGGAACTGGTATGAAAGATTTGACAGGTGTTTAATACTGGATGCCATTCCTGGTGCAGCTCTGCTTTTAATCATTTACCTGGAAGTCCCTTAATAATAATAATAATAATGAATTCAATTTATAATGCACTTTTCATTAATAAAAATCTCAAAGTGCTACAAAGTGTAACAAAGCAAAGATAAAAAAAACAAGTGAGTGATAAAATCAAATAAAATCAATAATAATATCGACTAAGATACTTGAGATCAATACCTCCTTTTCAATTAGATCAATACCTCCTTTTCAATGGAGATCTGATTAGACCACTAACTAGGCCTGTCACGATAAACAATAAATCAATTAATCGCATGATAAATGAAAAGCATTAACCTCATTTTCATTTATCGGCTTTATCGTTTCTTCGTGTCTCTCTCTTTCTACTGAAGACACTGAATGACAAAAGCTCAACTCCGGTGTTCTTCACTGACCCCTCCCTTTCTCCTTTCTCTTTAAAATCTGTTTTAACTGTCTAAAATTGTGTTTTTAGATCGTTAAAAGCATCTAGGCTGAGAAGCTAAGCTACGAGCTAAGCTAACAGTCCGACCTGGGGGAAAAACATCCTCCGTCTTGTCAAAGCCCCAAGATTCACGGTTGAAACTTGTGCCACCATGCAAAAAGTTGTTTTTCTTTGCAAAAAGAAGCTGAAAACTTGTTTACTGATTTTTAATTAAAAGCATTGTGTGAAAAATTTTATGCTAAAGAGCTCAAACCACTTCGAGCATGCACCTTTTTGAGAACTAAAAACAAGGAAGGAGAGACAGCCCATGTCACGTCAGGGGACCTCCCTCTCATTTTTTCTTAAAGAGACACACTGCTCGCTCCATCACTATCCACCCTTCAGTTCAAACAGCCTTATACTGTCATCTGGTGGTCAATAAAGGTACTACACACAAAATTAATCAACGTTTCTTCTTAAATTTGACAAAATTACTAATTATTGTCAAATTTCAAACAATATTATCGTTTATCGCAATAATTTCTGAGACAAATAATCGCCCAGCAGAATTTGTTTTCGTGACAGGCCTGAGCTACCACAGTCTTCTTTCCTATGGTTTATAAACCTGCTGTATTTACAGCACATATCTCTTCCTACGGTTGGAGACCTTACTCAGGAACATCAACATTTCACTTTAATATCGGAATAAACATAATAACTGTTGAGGTTAATTAAAATGTTTCTGCTCTTTGTCTTTCTGCAGGTATACTGACGGGCTCTTTCTACTCAGTTTCCACTATTTTAAACCAGATGATCGTGTACTGGTATAAGGTAAACCAATAGATGATCATTAAAGAGCACATTTAAGTCATTTCCTGTTTAAAGTCACCGATCTTCATCTCATCTTAAAAGGCGTTCAGTACAGAAACAACTGGACTTTATTAACAGAAGACAATTTGCTTCTCATCCGAGAGGCTTTCTCAATTCAAAGGGCAGCGTGTAGAAGCAAGGCTTTTAAAGGGTTGACAGAAGACACACACACACACACACATCTACTGTATGTAAATTGACAAATCACACCTCAACAGCAGGAGCCTCTCAGAGTCAGAGTCAGAGAGAGTCAGAGAGTCTTTATTGTCATTTGCACCGCATGTGGTACATGCGATGAAAACGAGATTATGTACACGAGGTCCCAGTTACATCCAACAACAAATGAAAGAGAAAAACAGTAATAACATCTAGAACTAACTAAGAAAAGCATCAACTAGTAATACACAGCTAACTAAGAAAAACATCAACTAGTAATACACAGCAGCACGAACATGAGTTTGTATGAGCAGATGGTCACAGATGAACACAGATGAATACAGCAACAAGAAAACAGATCAGCATCAGTATGATGTGATATTTTGCAGTGTTTATTTTTTTATTTTATTTTTATTTATTCATGAGTCTAACAGCCTCAGGGTAGAAGCTGTTCCTCAGTCTAGTGGTTCTACATTTGATGCTCCTCAACCTCCGTCCTGAGGGGAGTGGGGCAAAGAGTGAGTGTGCTGGGTGAGTGAGGTCTTTCATGATGCAGGTGGCTCTTTTCCTGCATCTGGAGGTGTAAATGTCTGTGATGGTGGGGAGACTGACTCCAACAGACTTCTGTGCAGCCTTCACCACTCTCTGCAGAGCTTTCCTCTCTTCAACTGTGCAGCCTCCATGCCACACGTTGATGCTGGAGCACAGGATGCTCTCCACTGCACACCTGTAGAAGGAGGTGAGGACTGGGCTGCTCAGACCAGCTCGTCTCAGCCGTCTGAGGAAGTAGAGTCTCTGATGACCTTTCTTGATCAGGCTGGTGGTGTTGTTGCTCCAGCTGAGGTTATCATTCATGTGTACACCCAAGTATTTGTAGCTGGAGACCACTTCCACTGCAGACCCACCTATTTTCAGTGGGGCATGGGTGTGTTTGTTCCTTCTGAAGTCCACAATCATCTCCTTTGTCTTCTTCACATTCATGTGAAGATTGTTCTCTTTGCACCAGCTCTCCAGGTGTTCCACCTCCTGTCTGTAGCTGGACTCATCATTGTTTGTAATGCATCCCACCACCGCTGTATCATCTGCAAACTTAACAATATGACAGCCTGGAAGTGTGGCTGTACAATCATATGTGAGCAGAGTGAACAGAAGGGGGCTCAGCACACATCCCTGAGGAGAGCCAGTGCTGAGGGTTATGGTGGAGGAGGAGAAGTTGTGGATCTTCACGGACTGTGGTCTATCTGTTAAGAAGTCTAGTATCCAGTTACAAATAGAGGGGCTTAGTCCAAGTGTAGATAGTTTGTCTATCAGAGTTTGGGGGATCATGGTGTTGAAGGCAGATGTGAAGTCCACAAAGAGCAGACGCACGTATGAGTCTTTCTGATCCAGGTGGGTGAGAGCAGTGTGGACCACGGAAGAAATGGCGTCCTCTGTTGATCGGTTCTCACGGTATGCGTATTGATGAGGGTCCTCATTGATGTTGACGGTTGCCTTGATGTGGGACATGACCAGTTTCTCAAAACATTTAGCGACTATCGGGGTGAGGGCCACCGGTCTATAGTCATTCAGACCAGTCACTGTGGAGCTCTTTGGGACTGGGATGATGGTCGCGGTCTTCAGGCAGGTGGGAACTGACTCCAGTGCAAGTGAGGTGGTGAAGATGTCAGCCAGCACCTCACAGAGCTGGTCCGCACATTCCTTCAGAACTTTCCCTGGGATGTTGTCTGGTCCGGTTGCTTTATGAGGATTAATCTTTCTGAGACTGCCTCTCACTTCTGCTGCGGTCACTCTGAGATGCTCTTCATCTGGTGATGAGGTGAGTCTGGTGCTAGCTGGTCTGTTTGGATCATCAAAACGTGCATAAAACTTATTGAGGGCATCAGGCAGAGATGGGTCCCTGGGGCATTGTTTGTTTTTGCCTTTGTAATCTGTTATGCATTTAATACCCTTCCACATGCTCCGTGGGTCTTGTGAGGTGAACTGTCCCTCGATCCTCTGTGCATACGTGGCCTTGGCCTTCTTAATGCCATCCTTCAGTTCATTCCTGCTCTTTCTCAGTTCCACTTTATCTCCTGACTTGAATGCAGTGTCTCTGGCTGCTAGTAAGGCGTGAACTTCTTTATTTAACCAGGGTTTCCGGTTCGGGTAGGATTTCACATATTTTTTTATGGAAACATTCTCAGAGCATGTACTGATGTAACCCAGGACTGAGGAAGCGTACAGTTCCATGTCCACTGAACTTCCATCAGTGGCCGCTTCCCTGAAAACAGACCAGTTTGTCCTCTCAAAACAGTCTCTCAACAAGGGGGAACTATCTTGAGGCCAGATTGTTATTTGTCTTTGTTCCGGCTTGGACCGCCTGAGTGGAGGGAGTTCTCTTGGCGCCAGGATCAGAGACTCGTGGTCGGAAGCTCCGAGCGCTGGGCGTGTCTTCGCCGTGTATGCCCCCTTTACATTTGTGAAGACTTGGTCGAGTGTTTTATCTCCTCTCGTAGCTGTGAAGACGTTCTTATTGAAGGCTGGGAGGGAGACTTGAAGATCAACGTGATTGACGTCCCCGCAAACAATGAAAAGCCCCTCAGGATATTTACACTGCAGCGAGGTGAGTAAGTCATGAATCTCTCCCTGGGCGTCATTAGCATTAGCATCGGGGGGTATGTAAAAAGCTGTTATTAAAATCACAGCATGGTCGCGCGGAAGATAATGCGGCCTACATCTAACTGTGATCAACTCCACGGCAGCTGAACAAGCTCTTTTTATCACAGCACAGTTCGTGCACCAATCTTTGTGTACGTAAATACAAACACCGCCGCCTCGCGTTTTCCCCGTAGTCTTGATGCACCGGTCCGTTCTGAAGAAGAGCCGGTCGTCCAGCTCGTAAACTGAGTCTGGAGTGTCCTCAGAAATCCACGTTTCAGTAAGACAAAGCACGGAACATCTTCTCATCTCCTCCGACGTGGTCACCCTCAAACGAAGTAGATCCATCTTGTTGTCGAGCGAGCGAACGTTAGACAGAAAAAGAGCCGGCATCGGGGGTTTACCGGTTTTAGCGTCTGCCCGCATTCTCGTCATAATTCCTGCACGACAACCTCTCTTCTTTCCAAAGTCTCAAAGTCTTTGTTAGTCTAATTCACAAACGAAGCTCCTCTGTTCCCATCAGGTGTGAGACGCCAGGGAATCAACCCCAGGGCTGCAGGAAACCCTCGAGGTACGACACCTGCGACCTACGGCAACTCAGACTTACGATTTTATCATATTTAATAAAAATATGATAAAAAAAAATAAATAAAAAAATTTTTTTTTTTTTTGTGTGTGTTTAAAAGTTATTAATTTCATGTGTATAGCACTTTGTTGCAGCTGTGGTTGTTTTAAATGGCTTTATAAATAAAGTATAATTATTAATTTTACGTTTTGATTAGAAATTTATCGTATTTACGCAACTTCCGGTCGTTTCCGGTCGCCATTTTACAACAGAACTGCGGTCAATGGAGCTCCAGAGGCTACTGTCAGCTGGCTCCGTGTGCCCGATCAGGGTTGCCTCATACGGATAAATTAGCTGGAAACACTCGGTCAACTCTGTGGACGTCTCAGGTCCGGAGGAGCAGCCCGACATGCTAACGACAGCAGCTAACAGAGCAGCTAACACAGGCGAAGACACCGAGCCGACATGCCGCGGAGGGGCCATCTGCGGCCGGGAGCTCGCCGCAAATGTCCGCCTGGCAGTCGGGGGACACCGAGCTAACGCGGAGATACAAAGCCGACAGCCTTTTTGAATGAACTGACATGCTAACCAGTGCTGCTAATGGCGGGGCCTAACCGTAGCTAACGCCGAGCTTGTTTTGGATGGAGGACATCGCGGAGAAACGGCTTTCAGTAAGTTTTTTTTTTTTCTGGCTCCAAATGTATGAAGTTAAGAAGCTAACAGTCATTCTTTTAAACAGTTTTGACCACGTGTGTGCGTGTGGAGCGTAAGGAAGCTGGGGGAGCTCGCACCCGAGCTAATACTAAAAGACGAAGGCAGGCTTTGACCAGCTCAAAGTAAGACATTATATTTTTTATTTATTGTACAGTACTGTATTCATTTACTGTACAGTTCTGTGCATGTTCATGGCCTAGTATGTCTGCTTGTTCAGTCTCATGCCATTAAATATGTGTGCGGCGCTCCGTTAGCGGTATAGCCGCGACCTATGTCAGAAACGCGGACCTACGACAGGCAGGTGTTTTTGGTCCGCGAGGTACGACAACATCGACCTAAGTCACACACGTAGGTCCCTATCCCTGACGTAACTCGAGGGCTTGCTGGTATATGTTTTATTTAGAAAGTTGAAATCTAAAGGGCGAAATATACCTCAGCGTACAAGCAGTACGCCTATACGCCACGTACGTACGCCAAGGCAAAAGCGTAGCCCCCGCGTAGCCCCTCGGGCACAAACGCGCAAAGCTTTATTTTACGATCGCGAAGGCGATGCGCGGTGTCTGACCATAAACTTCCTCGGCGCCAGACTGTTTTGTATAATAATAATAATAATTTGTCACATTTGTCATCTGTGTATGTTCCCATACTTGACAGACGAAATTGGTCTTCTGCATTTAACCCAACCACCACCAGGTGGTGCAGTGAGCAGCGTAGTCGCGCCCGGGGAGCTGGGGAAATACAAGATGTGCACTCATAAATTCCCCTTCTTTATCGCTGATCGGGCCTTTTCTTTTGTTTTTTTGCCTAATGTCAAGTATTCGCTTCTTCCTCTGTTCACTCGATGACTGAAATGAATGAATTCAGGTCCTACCTGGGTGCGCGATGTTTTAAATATTCCCTGGTGGACTGTGTGCTGCAGGAAAAGCGCTCCCTGTTATTATTTTTATTTCTGAGATAACTTTTTATAACATATATAGTAGAAACACCGCATCAGAACACCGCAGCAGTCTTAGCGAGCTGCTCATGAGCTGACTGAAAGCTGTCAATCATTTCAGTAGGCGTGTCAGCAAGTGACCAATCAGCGAGCTCAGTTGAGTCCCCTCCGCGCGCAGCTGCTCATATTACAACAAGGATCTGGAGCGAGAACGCGAGCGTTTGAAAGCTGATAAAAGCCGAGCTATAGCAGCGAAAACATGCGCACAAAATGCGCACGTACAGTGGCGTACTTCATGTACGCTGAGGTGTAGTCCAGGCTTAAGGCCTCCTCCTCTGTTTAAAGATGGTTTCTCTCTTTTTACATAAACCGCTTCCTTCACACCCCTCTCAAACCATCTGTGCTCTCGGTCCAAAATGAGTACATTCTCGTCCTCAAAAGAGTGTCCCTTGTCTGTGAGGTGGAGTGAACAGCTGGGTTTTGTCCAGAGGAGGTTGCTCTCCTGTGTTGGGACATTCTTCTGTGGATGGGCTGCTTGGTTTCTCCAATGTAGAGGTCTGGACAGTCCTCACTGCACCGGACTGCGTACACTACACCACTCTGTTTGTGTGTCGGGGTTCTGTCCTTCGGGTGGACCAGCCTCTGTCTGAGAGTCCTGCTGGGTTTGAAATGTACTGGGATGTTGTGTTTGTTGAAAATCCTTCTGAAATTCTCTGATACTGTAGTCCAGCAACATAAGGAATGACAATTTTTTTTTGTCTGTTCTCCCTTTTCTGATCATTATTGTGTTTTGTAGATTTCCTCGCTGACTTGACAAAGGCTCTTTTAGGATATCCACATGTTTGCAGAGATTTTTTGATGTGTTTCTGTTCCTTTTTCTTCCCTTCTGTCTTTGTGGGGATGTGTTCGGCCCGATGCTGTAAAGTTCTGATGACAGAAAGTTTGTGCTCCAGTGGATGGTGAGAGTCAAACAGAAGATACTGGTCTTTGTGGGTTGGTTTTCTGTAAACTTCAATGTTGAGACTGTCATCTCCCTCCATGTGAACCAAACAGTCCAAAAAAAGGCAGCTTGTTGTCGTTTGTATCCTCTCTGGTGAACTTGATGTTGTTGTCGACCGAGTTAATGTGTCTGGTGAAAGCTTCCACCTCCCTGGCTTGGATTTTGACCCAGGTATCATCCACATATCTGAACCAATGGCTTGGAGTTGTCCCCTCATAGGAGTTAAGGGCTCTCTGTTCCACTTCCTCCATGTAGAGGTTTGCAACAATGGGTGACACTGGAGATCCCATGGCACAGCCGTGCTTCTGTCTGTAAAATCTGTCATTGAACTTGAAATAAGTGGTGGAGAGGCAGAGATCCAGCAGGGTGCAGATGTGGTCTGGGGTGAAGTTGGTCCTTTTGTCCAAATCCTTGTCTTGTAGAAGTCGTTTTTTGACGGTTTCCACTGCTTCAGAAATGGGTATGCACGTGAAAAGAGAAGTCACATCATATGATACAAGAGTTTCTCCCGGGGGTCAGCTTCAAATGTTGAACTTTATTGGCAAAATCAATGGAGTTCTTTATGTGATGAGGTGTGTTTCCAACAAGAGGAGCTAAAATACCAGGCTCCTGCTGTTGAGGTGTGAGGTGTGAGTTGTCAATTTGCATACAATAGATGTGTGTGTGCCTTCTGTCAGCCCTTGAAAAGCCTTGCTTCTACACGCTGCCCTTTGAATTGAGAAAGCCTCTCGGATGAAGAGCAAAATGTCTTCTGTTACAAATAAAGTCCAGTTGTTTCTGTATTGAACGCCTTTTTTTGATTTTATCATGTCCTGGATGACTGAGAATCTTCACCAGCACATTCATCTCATCTTCATCAATGTTCCTGATGCAGCAAACTAACTTGAGCTGTGAAAGAAAAAAAAAAGTCGAAACAAAGGACCAGAGTTTACCGTTGTGTTGATTCTCGTGTTAAAATCATGACTCAAAGATCATGTTTGTGCAGAAAAACTGGTCAAAAAGGAACAAAATGGAAAACCACAGCTTGGCCAAATTAATTATATTTATTGGTCATTGTTTAGGTTTTTTTTACTTAAATGTCCTGTTTTGTTGTTAAGCACACAGAATACAAAGTGTGGAACAGAGAAACTGAGGCAGAGCTGCTGACAGAAGAGAATAAAAACTTGTGACGGCTCTGATGATTCTTGAACTTGTTATCTGTGCTTCTGATTTCATTAGCTGCTTTCACGCATGCCTGCAGCCCAGCCTAACACTTCAACACACACACATGCACACTGAGCAACACCAAAGAGATTCTTCTGTCCAGTGATGCTCACTGAGCTTGTTGGACATATTATTACAGAACATCCCCACAAACTCACACTGACAGATCCTCGCCTGAACTTCTAAAACTCTGCTAACCTGTCAGGTGATTTAACAGCCCCCTCCCACAGGACCCTGTGAATCCCTGACCCCCTCTTTTCCCACCATACCCATACGTGCATGCTTGAACAACATGTGACCGGCTTAAACACCACCTAGCATGAGAAACGTTCCTCTTGCAGAGATCTTCATAACGGTTTTACATGAAGCTGTTTTTCTTTCAGGGCGAGGAGCTGAACGCTGGCAGGATTGGTTTGACTCTCGTTGTTGCCGGGATGGTCGGCTCCATCCTCTGTGGTTTGTGGCTGGACCACACAAAGACATACAAGTATGAAACACACGTCACCCGCAGTGCTTGATTTGCAAATCAAACGATGCTGGAATGCAAATAGCAGGGGAGGGTGGGGGTGTATGGGGATCCTCCCCCAGAACATTTTGAATAAAGTAGATTCTATTTCCTTCATTCTGGTGTATTTTAATTAGGGGTGCAGGGAAAAAAATTGCTTTTTTAAAGAATTCTTAGTCCTGGCGATTCAGAATCAATTCTAAAAGCCCCCAAATCGTTTTCTTTCTTTTTTTTACATTCAAACCCAAAAGATAAAGAAAATAAAACCATATCTCATAGTATATGAAAGAATACATAAAATGAAAGGTGGCAGAAAGAAGAAGAAATCTTATTTTATCTGCCCCTTTTTTCAAAAACAAAACAAGTTCAAACAATCAATTCAAACAACAGAATTTAATGCATTCCTGTATTATTTGTTCCTATTTTTGGTATAAATATCAAACGATGCAAAAAAATTGATACAATAAGGAACCTAAAATTATTGTTTTAAATAAATGTTCTATTTGTTTACATTGTTGTTTAATGTTTTCAGTTTAAAATTATTGTTTTAAATAAATGTTCCATTTGTTTACATTGTTGTTTATTCTTTTCAGCTTGTCAGTTACAAAACTGAAACTAAATTTATGACCATTTTAATAGAAAAATCGTTTCTGAATCAAAAATCGTTTCTGAATCGAAAAATCGATTTTGAATCGAATCGTGACGCCAAAAATCGGAATCGAATTGATTCTCCAGATACTGAGAGATTTGCACCCCTAATTTTAATGGGTTCTTAAACATCTCCGTTTACTTACATTTGTAAACACTTGATTCAGTAACTATTTTAGAGAGCAAAACGATGTAGCCTGACCAACAGCGCTCCCTGTGTGAATAGAGCACACTCCACTTCTGTCAAGCATCCCACAAACCTGATTTTTCCACTACAATCCTTGGATAGTAAGTGTGCTTGACCTTGAACTGGACAGCTGTCCAGATTGTTGGGCATCCCTCACTTCCTCACTTGATGGTTCTGAGCCCGACTCCTCTCCACTGAATTCCTCCTCGTTGTCGTCCTCCTCCACATGCGAAACCCCCCAGGCTCCCCCTCAGGTTGTTCATGGCGGCTGTGGGCTCCTGCCCGGGTACTACAGCCTGGTTAGCTAAGCTCTCGCCCACACCACTCCACCTGCTCCAGTATCTCCACTGCCTTCATTTGCTTCAAGAATTGATTGTACAATCAGAAGACTTAAAAATAAGAATGCAAATTGGTCTTTTTGACATAATGATCACTGTCTTTTTTGACAAATTGGTGCCGTTGTTTAATACAATATGTACGTAACGTGATTACCCATCAAACATTTCTCTCGTATTTTTAATAAATAATTTAAAAAAATTAATAATGACCCACATAAGCTCTAAAACTGATTTGCAGTTGTGCTGTTTAATTATATTTTTATGCTTTTAATTAAATTGACCATGACTGAACTTAAAGTGTAGAAACAGAAATGCTACTTGAAGGTTGGCTCTGAGGTGACATTAAGAAGCTTGTAAGTGGCTGTTATGTTTAAAATGAGTGTTTATCTAATTATTTTCAGTTTACATATCCAATATAGGTTTTATTCGTTCAAGGCGGTCAAATTTGTCCATAACTTTATTATTACCGTAGTAAGTCTGAGAGTTACCAGATCCAAACAAACAGTTCCCAGAATGTACCCTGTCAAAATAAGAGTTCCCGGGTCCTGTTCCAGCAGGATCTGGCTGAAATTCAGCCTTGGTTACATTCCAACTTCAGGTTGCAACCTCTCAATTTGTGTTATTAACAGATACCTGTACACATATTTTATGCTGCACATCAACACACTAATTCTAGTGCGTTACAAGTAGCCTTTGTCCACAGCTCATGTCAGAGGAGCTGATGGAAACTAACCATTACTCAAGTTAACAAACTGTATCACAGTGCGATGTAATACAATGTTTTAATACAAGGCCACTCAATATGATGCAATAAGCTAAGATACTACTACCTCATACATATACTGTGTACATTAACTCATACGCTGCTTTGCCACTTTGCAAATGTCAATGCTAGAAACCTTTAGTTTATTTTAGTTATACTTTTTATACTCTTTTTTATACTAGTATGCAAAAACTCAGGACAGTATTATGTTCATTAAATGTTTAATGTTTTAGTTTTAGAGTTGGTGTAAATTTTCATACTCTTATACCACTATGCAAAAAACTCAGGACAGTGTTAGTTTTACTATTTTATGCTTATGTCTATTATTATATGTTTCAGTGTTTCAATGTTTAGATGTTTACTGTTGCACCGAGGGACTGAGAGAAACGCAATTTCGGTCCTGTGTATGTCCTGTACAGTACATATTGCAGATCTGACAATAAAGTTGACTTTGACCTTTGAGATATGTGTTAAGATGTGATGTTACACAACACAAAACAATTCAGTAGAATGTTTTTTAACTGTATATCAGGTGATATGAACGGTGCACTGCTGATTTACTTATTTAATTTAAAGTGGCCAATACGGCAGATTAAAGTCTGTCTGCCAGTTACCAGTAGTTGGTCTCTCTTGAACATTCTCAGCAACAAAAGAGGAACAGCATCATAAAGAGTTTGTGTTTTTAAACAGACGTCTAATGAAATGAATCTTACTCGTGTGTTTTAATCGGACTCATAATAATAATAATAATTATTATTATTCCTCATTCCTATGAGAAGTTTCATGCCATGTTGTCACCCTTTTGTTTCAGAATCACCACCCTGGTGGTGTACGTCCTGTCGTTTGTCGGCATGATGGTGTTCACCTTCACCCTGAACGTCAACATCTACCTGGTCTTCTTCACAGCAGGAGTCCTCGGGTACGACAAGTTTTTAATTAATTAATTTTTATTTTAACCTTTATGTATCCAGGTTAGTCTCAATGAGTCACGAGGACTCGTTTTCAAGAGAGACCTGTTTTAGACAAACAACATAAAGTACAGACAACAATAAACAACAACAAAAAGCAATAAAAATAAAAATAGTGCCATAAAAACACTGTTACTTTTAGCAGCGTGGTGCTGTTAGAAGGGTTCTGTTAGCAGTATGGTTCTGTTAGCAGCGTGGTTCTACCGGTAATAGCAGCATGGTTCTGATAGCAGAGTGGTTCTGTTAAGGGCGAGATACACTCGAGCGTCCTCACGATACGCCAATACGCAGCGTACGTACGCCCCGTACGCAGCGTAGCCCCACGTAGCCCCTCAGGGCAAGTACGCGCAAAAGTATTTTTTTACTACGCATACGCGATCCGCGTGCGCGATACGCGGTGTCTGACCATAAACTTCCCGGCGCCGGACTGTTTTGTATGTTACACAAATGAAATAAATTCCCCTTCTTTATCGCTGATCGGGCCTTTTCTTTTGTTTTTTTGCCTAAAGTCAAGTAACCGCTTCTTCCTCCGTTCACTCGATGATTGAAATGAATGAATTCAGGTCCTACCTTGGTGCGCGATGTTTTAATATCCCCTGGTGGGCTGTGTGCTGCAGGAAAAGCGCTCCCTGTTATTATTTTT
>JBBPBX010043320.1:0-27974 GCA_038048925.1 Garcialebias charrua | reverse complement strand
TATATAATAATATATATATATAAAAAATAAAGATAAAAAATAAATAAAAATAAAAAGGGGGGAGGGGGGGGGGAATTCAGGCGCCAGGGGAGGACCCCGTCGTTAGAATAGTCAAGTCTTCTCCAGAGAGAGAGAGCTAAAATAGTAGCGACAAGTGCATACACCAGCTACAGACACACAAATCACCCCATCAGTCCGGGATATTGGGGAAGTTTAACCTTTTAAGGGTTCTCAAGAGAGGGTTCCACAATCCTAAAAATTTAGCAGAGCAACCTTTCAAAGTGCAACAAATTTTTTCAAGTTTGATAAAATGTAACGTATCTCGGAGCCAATGGATATGTGAAGGAGGGTGAGGCGATTTCCATTTTGTAATGATCACTCTCCTTGCCAAAAAGGTCAGGAAAGCAAGGGAGGACTTTTGTGATGAGGACAAGGTGGATTGTAAAGGGGAGGTTCCGAATAAGGCAGTCAATGGGTCTGGTTCCAATTGTCTGCCATAAATGTCTGATAATATAGCGAAGACTTTAGACCAATACTGATGGAGTTGAGGACACAGCCAGATGGTGTGAATTAAATTGGCTGGGGAATGCTGGCACCTGTCACAAGCAGGGGAAATGTTGTCGTAGAACTTGGCCAGGCGTGCTTTGGTGTAATAAATACGATGCACAAGCTTACATTGGATCAAGTTGTGCCTGGCACAAATTGAAGATTCTTGCAAAGACTGTAAGATTTGTGACCAGAGATCCTCTGAGATGGTCTGACCCAGATCCTCTTCCCAGAGTAGTTAGAGTTTAGAGTTCGGGGACGTAGAGTCATAATTTGATTTTATTTGGAAGAAATAGCTCCTTTCAGTATGACCTGGGGTTTTAGAAAAATGTCCAGGGTTGTATCCACGGGAAGGTTGGGAAAGTTTGGGTAGTTGGATCTGACAAAACTACGCACTTGGAAGTACCTAAAGAACTGATGACGAGGGATATCAAACTTCTCTGAGATTTGTTGAAATGAGGCAAAGGTATTGTTAATGTACATGTCGTGAAAGGTAGAGAGACCCTTTCTCCGCCATGACAAGAAAGCATTATCAGAAAGAGACGGCGGAAACGTGTGGTTTGAGGGTATAGGAGCATGTATCGAAATAGGTTGTAGGCCAAAGTGCCGTCTGAATTGTTTCCATAGTTTTAAAAATCCCTCCACCAATTTATTAGAAGTGTAAGGTTTAGTTGAGGATTGTAATGGAGAGTATAGCAGAGCTGCCAAAGAGACGGGACTTACTAAGTTGGCTTCCATGGAGACCCAGGCTGGAGAGGAGGGGCTACCCGCCTCAAGCCAATATCGAAAAAGTTGATAATTATACTATCTAGTTTGTTAAAAAAGGACCGCGGGAGAAAGATAGGTATGCATTGAAATAGATAGGAGAAACGAGGTAGGATATTCATTTTAATAGCGTTAACCCGGGCAGCTAAAGAAAGACCCAGCATCGACCAGCGATCAAAGTCCTCCTTGATGTGAGTTAGCAGAGGGGAAAAGTTAGCTTTGAAGAGGTCTCCATATAGATGTAACTTTGATTCCTAGATAGGAGAAGCCTTGATCCACCACCTTAAAAGGTAGTGTGTGCAATGGATAGCCCTTAGCCAGCGCATTGATAGGAAATAGTTCGCTTTTGTTAAGATTTAGTTTGTAACCTGACAGTTGTCCGAATCTACCCAGTGTAGTAAGTATAGCGGGAATAGAGACATCCAAATTGGAGACGTACAAAAGGAGATCGTCGGCGTATAGAGACAACTTAGCCTCTAAGTCTTTCCTCACCACCCCTACAATGCTCGTACTATTTCTAAGTGCTATTGCGAGGGGTTCAATTGCCAGAGCGAATAGCAGCGGGCTCAATGGGCAGCCTTGGCGCGTAGAGCGACCGAGACGAAAATAGTCTGAATGGTTCCTGTTTGTCCGAATTGACGCATAAGGGTCAGAGTAAAGCAGTTTAATCCAGGACAAGAAGGTCTCTCCAAAGCCAAATTTCTTAATCGAGTAAAATAAGTATGACCACTCGACCCTGTCGAAGGCCTTCTCAGCGTCCAAAGATATCACAGCTTCTTGGGTACTGTCAGAAGGTGAACTGTATAAAACATTGAAGAGCTGTCTTATGTTAGAGAAGGAGTTCCTATTTCGCACGAAACCGGTCTGGTCCATTCCTACCACACTAGGGAGTACAGCTTCCAATCTTAGCGCTAATGTCTTTGCTAGTAATTTGAAATCAACATTGAGGAGGCTTATTGGACGGTAGGAGGCGCAGAGCAAAGGATCCTTGTCCTTTTTTGCCAGTAAGGTAATAACAGCCTGGTTAAGGGTCTGGGGGCAGGTGTCCAGAAGTTAAGGATTCATTGTATACGTCCAGGAGTAAAGAGGAAAGCCTGTCCCAAAATGTCCTATAAAATTCACAGGGAAATCCATCAGGACCTGGGCATTTCCCCCCCTGCAAAGCTTTGATTGCTTTAGAGAGTTCCCAGACATCAATGGGTCTTTCAAGATTGTCAGCCACATCCTGACCAATGGTAGGGATTTCCAAGGTGTCAAAGAAATCATCAAAGTCTGTCTCTGAGGGAGAACAATCCGAAGAATAAAGTTTTTCGTAAAAATCTCTAAAGGCCAGGTTGATCTCTATTGGGTTAACAGTGGTACCCTGATCAGTTTGAATCTGGGTGATATGGCGAGAGGCTGATAAACGACGAATCCTATGAGCTAACAGTTTGCCAGCTTTATCCCCATGTTCATAAAATTGGGCACCTGTTTGAAGCAACATCTCTGTAGTGTGTTGGGTCGTGAGCACATCAAACTCAGCCTGTAAGATGAGTCTATCCTTGTATAAAACAGGAGAAGGGGATGTGGCATACAAGTTATCAATTTGAGAGATTTGGCGCGTAAGTGTATTAAGTTTATCTTTTCGTAATTTATTTTCGTACTTTACATAAGAAATAATTTCTCCTCTAATGAAGGCCTTAAGTGTCTCCCAAAGCAATGAGGCAGAGATTCCGGGACTTTTATTGGTCTCTAGGAAGAAGTCTATTTGTTGCGCTACAAAGGATACAAACCTGTCATTCGTCAATAGGCGGGTATTAAGTCTCCACGGCGGTCGTTCGACGGGGTGAGAGCCGAATCTGATAGTTATGGAAACTAGGGATGCACCGATCCACATTTCTCACTTCCGATCCGATACCGATACTTAAAAACTGCGTATCGACCGATACCGATACTTTTCCGATCCGATACTGTTCAGGTATATGAATCTGTATAAAGAAATTTTTATACTGAGACTAATAATTTTAACATTATGTGAGATACACCCAATGAAGACACTCTTGAGCCTTACAACAAGAAACCCACAAACTTTAACAGCACACAAGAGGCAGGTCTATACCACACACATGTCCTCCTCACTCATGGTGCAGCTGGAAAAACTAAAAAAAATTGCTAAGCATGATGGGAAAGACAACAAAAACCACTCCCCTTAACCACTAAACAAGCTCTTTGAAGCTGGATCGGAAATATCGGCAGGTTGGATCCGATATCCGATACTTAAATTATGCTGGTATCGGATACCGATACCGATACTGGATCGGATCTGCCCCATCCCTAATGGAAACTGGGGCGTGGTTTGATAGAACAATAGCATCGTATTTACATCCGGTGAGCCGAGATAGCAATCTGTTATCAATCAGAAAGAAATCAATGCGCGTGTAGGTGTGGTGGACTGGGGAGAAAAAAGAGAAAACCTTCTGAGAAGGGTGTAGAAATCGCCAAGCCTCTTGCACATTGAATTCTGACATGAAGGAGTTTATGACCTTGGAGGAGCGTGAGGGCGTGACTATATTTAAAGATGAACGGTCCAGCTGGGGATCTAGCCAGCAGTTGAAGTCGCCTCCCATTATGAGATGATAAGTGGACATGTCGGGTAGTAGTTGAAAAATGTGTTTAAAAAAGTTGTCATTATCGTAATTGGGAGCATAAATATTAACCAAAGCTACCGGAATATTGTGGATAGTACCCGTGATAATAATGTATCTGCCATATGAATCAGAAATGGTTTGAGAGTGCACATACGGGGTAGATTTATTAATAAGAATTGCCACCCCCTGGATTTGGTGTTGAAAGAGGAGTGGCAAACCTGACCAGCCCAGCTACGCCTCAACTTTAGGTGGTCCCCATTCCTAAGATGTGTCTCCTGCAAAAATGCTATGTGTGTCCCCAAGCGTTGTATATGGTGTATTACCTTACTGCGCTTTTGTGGGGTGTTAATCCCCCTGCAATTAAAGCTGGTAAAACAGATCTCCTGTCCTACCCCCGCTGCTTGTGTCGGGATAGAATCAGCCATAGTTCAGCCCAGAGTAGAATAAGCGGGGCCGCCCCCTGGTCGCCTGAAGGAGAGAGGGGAAAGGGAAAGGGGAAAGGGGGGAAAAAAAGAAAAAAAGAAAAAAGGAAAACACCTATACAATGATGTCAAACAATGTGTGTACCCCAACAAACCAAAACACCCCCTAGACCCACCCCCTCTCCGAAGCATCCCCCCAATCAAGGTGTCAATCCTGAATTAAATTGGCTGGGGAATGCTGGCACCTGTCACAAGCAGGGGAAATGTTGTCGTAGAACTTGGCCAGGCGTGCTTTGGTGTAATAAATACGATGCACAAGCTTACATTGGATCAAGTTGTGCCTGGCACAAATCGAAGATTCTTGCACAGACTGTAAGATTTGTGACCAGAGATCCTCTGAGATGGTCTGACCCAGATCCTCTTCCCAGAGTAGTTTAATAGAGTTTAGAGTTCGGGGGCGTAGAGTCATAATTTGATTTTATTTGGAAGAAATAGCTCCTTTCAGTATGACCTAGGGTTTTAGAAAAATGTCCAGGGTTGTATCCACGGGAAGGTTGGGAAAGTTTGGGTAGTTGGATCTGACAAAACTACGCACTTGGAAGTACCTAAAGAACTGATGACGAGGGATATCAAACTTCTGAGATTTGTTGAAATGAGGCGAAGGTATTGTTAATGTACATGTCGTGAAAGGTAGAGAGACCCTTTCTCCGCCATGACAAGAAAGCATTATCAGAAAGAGACGGCGGAAACGTGTGGTTTGAGGGTATAGGAGCATGTATCGAAATAGGTTGTAGGCCAAAGTGCCGTCTGAATTGTTTCCATAGTTTTAAAGATCCCTCCACCAATTTATTAGAAGTGTAAGGTTTAGTTGAGGATTGTAATGGAGAGTATAGCAGAGCTGCCAAAGAGACGGGACTTACTGAGTTGGCTTCCATGGAGACCCAGGCTGGAGAGGAGGGGCTACCCGCCTCAAGCCAATATCGAAAAAGTTGATAATTATACTATCTAGTTTGTTAAAAAAGGACCGCGGGAGAAAGATAGGTATGCATTGAAATAGATAGGAGAAACGAGGTAGGATATTCATTTTAATAGCGTTAACCCGGGCAGCTAAAGAAAGACCTAGCATCGACCAGCGATCAAAGTCCTCCTTGATGTGAGTTAGCAGAGGGGAAAAGTTAGCTTTGAAGAGGTCTCCATATAGATGTAACTTTGATTCCTAGATAGGAGAAGCCTTGATCCACCACCTTAAAAGGTAGTGTGTGCAATGGATAGCCCTTAGCCAGCGCATTGATAGGAAATAGTTCGCTTTTGTTAAGATTTAGTTTGTAACCTGACAGTTGTCCGAATCTACCCAGTGTAGTAAGTATAGCGGGAATAGAGACATCCAAATTGGAGACGTACAAAAGGAGATCGTCGGCGTATAGAGACAACTTAGCCTCTAAGTCTTTCCTCACCACCCCTACAATGCTCGTACTATTTCTAAGTGCTATTGCGAGGGGTTCAATTGCCAGAGCGAATAGCAGCGGGCTCAATGGGCAGCCTTGGCGCGTAGAGCGACCGAGACGAAAATAGTCTGAATGGTTCCTGTTTGTCCGAATTGACGCATAAGGGTCAGAGTAAAGCAGTTTAATCCAGGACAAGAAGGTCTCTCCAAAGCCAAATTTCTTAATCGAGTAAAATAAGTATGACCACTCGACCCTGTCGAAGGCCTTCTCAGCGTCCAAAGATATCACAGCTTCTTGGGTACTGTCAGAAGGTGAACTGTATAAAACATTGAAGAGCTGTCTTATGTTAGAGAAGGAGTTCCTATTTCGCACGAAACCGGTCTGGTCCATTCCTACCACACTAGGGAGTACAGCTTCCAATCTTAGCGCTAATGTCTTTGCTAGTAATTTGAAATCAACATTGAGGAGGCTTATTGGACGGTAGGAGGCGCAGAGCAAAGGATCCTTGTCCTTTTTTGCCAGTAAGGTAATAACAGCCTGGTTAAGGGTCTGGGGCAGGTGTCCAGAAGTTAAGGATTCATTGTATACGTCCAGGAGTAAAGAGGAAAGCCTGTCCCAAAATGTCCTATAAAATTCACAGGGAAATCCATCAGGACCTGGGCATTTCCCCCCCTGCAAAGCTTTGATTGCTTTAGAGAGTTCCCAGACATCAATGGGTCTTTCAAGATTGTCAGCCACATCCTGACCAATGGTAGGGATTTCCAAGGTGTCAAAGAAATCATCAAAGTCTGTCTCTGAGGGAGAACAATCCGAAGAATAAAGTTTTTCGTAAAAATCTCTAAAGGCCAGGTTGATCTCTATTGGGTTAACAGTGGTACCCTGATCAGTTTGAATCTGGGTGATATGGCGAGAGGCTGATAAACGACGAATCCTATGAGCTAACAGTTTGCCAGCTTTATCCCCATGTTCATAAAATTGGGCACCTGTTTGAAGCAACATCTCTGTAGTGTGTTGGGTCGTGAGCACATCAAACTCAGCCTGTAAGATGAGTCTATCCTTGTATAAAACAGGAGAAGGGGATGTGGCATACAAGTTATCAATTTGAGAGATTTGGCGCGTAAGTGTATTAAGTTTATCTTTTCGTAATTTATTTTCGTACTTTACATAAGAAATAATTTCTCCTCTAATGAAGGCCTTAAGTGTCTCCCAAAGCAATGAGGCAGAGATTCCGGGACTTTTATTGGTCTCTAGGAAGAAGTCTATTTGTTGCGCTACAAAGGATACAAACCTGTCATTCGTCAATAGGCGGGTATTAAGCCTCCACGGCGGTCGTTCGACGGGGTGAGAGCCGAATCTGATAGTTATGGAAACTGGGGCATGGTCTGATAGAACAATAGCATCGTATTTACATCCGGTGAGCCGAGATAGCAATCTGTTATCAATCAGAAAGAAATCAATGCGCGTGTAGGTGTGGTGGACTGGGGAGAAAAAAGAGAAAACCTTCTGAGAAGGGTGTAGAAATCGCCAAGCCTCTTGCACATTGAATTCTGACATGAAGGAGTTTATGACCTTGGAGGAGCGTGAGGGCGTGACTATATTTAAAGATGAACGGTCCAGCTGGGGATCTAGCCAGCAAATGAAGTCGCCTCCCATTATGAGATGATAAGTGGACATGTCGGGTAGTAGTTGACAAATGTGTTTAAAAAAGTTGTCATTATCGCAATTGGGAGCATAAATATTAACCAAAGCTACCGGAATATTGTGGATAGTACCCGTGATAATAATGTATCTGCCATATGAATCATCCAAAGGGCTTTTTCAATTCAATTCAATAATTTAGTCATCATGTTTTGCATTCACTTAACGTTGACAAACTGGGAAAAGCTAAAACCTGTACAGTACATTGTTTTTAACTAACAAAGTGAGAAGATTTGTGAGTGAGAGTGGATAATGTGTATGTGTGTATTTATTTTTTTTATTTTGTATTACAGGACATGTACTAAAGGATGGCAGAGTGTCTCTCCCACAGTTGGAAGAAGAAGGCAGCAATGACTGAAGAGGGAGCTCAAACTTTCTGGACACAGCCTCATCACTGAATGTCCAACAAGATGGGGATCCAAAGAAATGATTGCCATGGTGTTGGAGCAGCTCAAAGCCATTTCAGGTGCTGTCAGGAGACAGTTATGCACGCTCCCTTATCCCAGCAGGATATTGAGGTGTTGGAGTCTGTTCACAAGGCTCTGCATCCTGCTGTTACTGACTATAATGTTTATATTGTTCCAAAAGTTTTTTATTTTTTTACATCCAAAACATTTATTAAGAACAGATATGTACTACTTTATTTTGTGTTCACCGAGTTTGAATTCCCAGAACGAGTTGGTTAAAGCAGATTCGCTTTATGTTTTATGCACTTTATTTTTTATGATGTTACTGGCTGGAAAGCAGTAAGTTTAATTTTTTATATTTATTAACTGTCATGTGAAGTTCAGACAGTAGTTAGGAAGTTCACTTAACTTGTTTACTATTGTGTTTATGAAACAAGAAAAAATAGAAATGTGAAAAGAAAAGTCAAACATTTGCTTGCTTTATTGTAATCTCTGCTTTAAATAAATCTGACATTGTTTATTATAAAACAGATTGATTTATTGCTTCTGTTTGTTGAAAAATACTTGAGAAGGTATTAAAAAAAATCGCATTTTAAATCGCAATCGCAATTTATAGAAAAAAAAATCGCAATTAGATTATTTTCCAAAATCGTTCAGCCCTACTCAACACGCACGTGACGTGACACCCGACGCCAAGACGCACCTGGAGGCGCGTCCCCCATTGACTTTGCATGTAAACTGGACGCTCCTGCAGTTGAAAAGCTGTTTGGTGTGGACGTACCATAAGAGTCCACTTCAAGAAAAACAGCCCATTGGTCATCAGACAGAAGAGCTACAGTTTAATGAAACTGAATCTGTATACTGTATATGTCTGGAAAATACCATGTGTTAAGTCACAGCTCACAATTATATCATTCAAATCAATCCCAAGCATCAAGAGTCACTTCTAAATGATCTAGTGCTGTATCTTCTGTCAAACAAGAAACTGCTGGTGAAATCGGTGCAGCTCAAGCAACTTTAGAAATAATCCATGAGCATCAGTTTCAGCAAGAACTTCAAAGACTTGAAGCTGAAAATAAAAGGCGGCTTGCAGAACAAATAGCTGAAGCACGAATGTGACTTTTAAAATTAAAACTCGAAATAAGGCTTTTCATAGTACTGTAAATGGGAGATGCGTCATAACCACGAAACATCGTAACTCAAGACCGTCGTAACCCGAGGACTACCAGTATTGCATTGGAGAGGGTGTTTTCAACTGCAGGTGACATTGTCACTGCAAAAGCAGCTGCCTAACCCCATATCATGTTAATGAGCTTTTCCTTCACAAGAATCTCACAATTCACGATTCAGCTTGAATTGAAATAGAATCGATTTAGGAAAGTGTCCACAATATCCAGCCCTATTATCCACATATCTGAACCAGTGGCTCATCTGTTGAATCTGTTGGAATCCTGGCAAAAACCAATGCAGATTTGTTCCTGTCTTTGATTTTATACATATACCTTATGATGTTTTGCTAGTTTTTTGATACTTTGTTAAAAGGAGGAATGTATATGTGTATATATATATATGTATGTATATATGTATGTGTATATATATATATATGTATATATATATATGTATATATATGTATATATATATATGTATATGTATATATATATATATATATTCTCTCTCTTTTGTTTTCTATTGTTTGTTTATTGTTTAAGGAAATTCTACCATTGCTGTTCATTGTTCTTTAGTTTTAGCAGGTCGCTTTCGTAAATGAGCCCATGAGGTTCAAAAGATTTACCTGACTAAATAAAGGTTGAATGAAATGAATGAGTGGCTCAGTGGTATTCTCCTGAAGGAGTCTAAGGCCTCTTTTCCACCGCTCAGCTTGGGTCGGATCAGATCGGCTCAATTCGGTTCGGCTCACATGTAGTTTTGTTTCCATAGCACTTCTGTCCCCCTTCTGTGGGCGGGGTCCAGAATCCTACTCGTCTTACCACATGGTGGCAGTAGTGTTCCCTCAAGCTATTTACTAGTAGCCACCACTAGAAGAACACGATAAAGGCTTTGACAGAATGTTGTGATGTCATGCTATAATGGAGTACCTCATGAGCTGTAATTTGTAAACCCAATTCATAATCCTACCTTGTTGCCTTCTTTAAACCCATGTATTTTCCAATTTAGTATTTTTACAATAAAGATGTATTAAAAACATATTTTATTATTTAGTTATGCACAAGGTGCTTGATAAAGTTGCAAAACCATATTTGTCTGAGCTGCTTCAACCTTCCTGCCCTCCCCGATCTCAGATCAGCTGAGCAGTTGCTGCTGACAGTCCTCAAAACTAGGATGAAGCTCAGAGGTGACAGAGCGTTTGGCGTTGTTGCTCCCAGGCTGTGGAAGTGTTCAGTGTCAGAGAGGCCTCCTCTCTTCATGTTTTTAAATCTCTTTTAAAAACACACTTTTATTCCTTGGCTTTTAACATGTGATCTTATCTTTTATGGCATTTTAACCCACCTGCAGTAAGACTGGTATATGTATTTATTTATTTTTGTATGCTTTTTATAGTTTTTAATTAAGTTGTCTTTTATGTTATTGTACAGCACTTTGGTTGACCCTGTGGTTTTTAAAATGTGCTTTACAAATAAAGATGATTGATTTAAAACATCACACTGTGATCTTTGAAACTGCCAGTGTCTCCCTGGTAAAGCTACTGCTGGGTACAGATGATGGATGGATGGATGGATGGATGGTCTATCAACACCTTGAGGAGCTGAAGGGGTGGATGTTGATGCCTGTGTCTCCCTGGTAAAGCTGCTGCTGGGCGCAGATGATGGATGGATGATGGGTGGATGGATGGATGGATGGATGGATGGATGGTCTGTGAACTTTAACTTTAAACTGTCCAAAGGACTTTGGCCACTTTGAATTTTTGACTGTTTTTATCTGACTTCATCCTAGAACCAAATAATTTATAACGTAATAACAGTTGAGCAGATTCTAATAATATTTTTCTTATGATTCTTTAAAGGTCAAATGCAAATGGAAAATTCTCTTAACTTCCAGTATGGATTTAAACACTATACACACTTCACATTGTAAAATAAGTTTAGGAAATTGAATGTTCCAGGACACCACTTAAGAAAATATAACGTTTAATAGGAAAAGTTTGAAGTGACAAACAGAAGTAACAAATTTCCATCTGGTGTCTCACGGCTTCCTCCAGAAGACGACACAGGTTGTTCAATTCTGGTGATTTTCTTCTGTTGACTGTAAAAGAAAAATGTGGTTAATTTAGTCCAGAAACTGTTCTTTTTTTTTTTTTACTAACAGAATGTAATCACAGGATGTTCATGTACTAACTATAACCTGTTGGAGTTTTTTGAATTAATATTCAATGTTTTATAGACATAAATGTGTCAAGCTAGCTTCTATTTTTTTCCTCCCTAGTACTTTGTAACACATATCATCAAATACCACACCGCTGATATTATCCAAACTAACATAGTGTAATCACAGGATGTTCATGTACTGACTATAACCTGTTGAAGTTATTTGAATTAATATTCAATGTTTTATAGACATAAATGTGTCAAGCTAGCTTCTATTTTTTTCCTCCCTAGTACTTTGTAACACATATAATCAAATACCTCAAATACCACACCGCTGATATTATCCAAACTAACACAGTGTAATCACAAGATGTTCATGTACTGACTAAAACCTGTTGGAGTTATTTGAATTAATATTCAATGTTTTATAGACATAAATGTGTCAAGCTAGCTTCTATTTTTTTCTCCCTGGTACTTTGTAACACATATCATCAAATACCTCAAATACCACACCGCAGATATTTTTCAAACTAACAGAATGTAATCACAAGATGTTCATGTACAGACTATAACCTGTTGGAGTTATTTGAATTAATATTCGATTTTTATCATTTATTTTCGTAGTGCACGCACAGGTTTGTAAGAAGTCAACGCGAACCTACTTTAAATCCAGCAGATTTGACCACTACGTGACATTATTAAAGAGCGGTTGAGCTCAGGAATCCTCGTGCTATAAAGTCAGATATGAAATATATTTTTTATATCTGTTCATTGAGCTACATTTTAAGCCGCCCGCGCGGGTTGCTCGTAGCGATCCTACTTTTTAAAATCCTGCAGTTTTGAGCAGTACGTGATTTTATTAAGGACACGTTCAGCTTAAGACCCATCTTTGCTGTAATTTTAAAAACAAATAATTGTCTTTACCGTGTTATTCATGTAAAGTCCTTCCGTGTTCGCTCCCTCGCTTCCGTGAAAGCAGCTCCAGTCCACACAGAATTCTCCTTCCGGTGCGGGTGAGTGCGGGTTGGGACCCATCTGAAATGGGACCAGAAATTTGGGGCGGAGCAGCTCGGAGAATCCGGTGGAAATGGAGTAAAGTGGGTGTCTGCGACGCACATATTGCGTAATATCCGACCCGCGCCGACCGGTGGAAAAGGGGCATAATGCTCCCTTTCAACTTCCTCAGTGGAGAGATTGGATGCAAACCATGACACTGGAAATCCCATGGCACAACCATGCTAATGTCAGTAAAAACAGCCATTTAAGGTTTTTTTTTTCCTCCCCTACAACTTTACTTGTGCAGAACACCTGTGTGTGTTTTACTTTTTATTCTTACTGAACTGGATGACCACTGAGCTGTGGCAGTCTGTTCCAGCTGGCATTGATGCCTTGTTTTGGGTCAAGCTGAATTTTGTGGCCACCTCCACTCCCTCTGAGCCTACAACCCAGTCCTGGAGCATTACTCACAACTGGAGAGACAAACACCCCCATCATTCAGTGCATCATAGCATCCAGCTGAAAAACTGATTGGACACTTTCAGTCTGCAAGACTTCTCCCTCCTGGCTGGGGATGCCCAAAGTCCACAGCAAACTTTAATTCAACCTTTATTTATACAGGTTAACCCCATTGAGCCTCAGGGACTCATTAACTTAACTTTTTCTTCAAAATACTCCCCCCTCCGAACTTCCTGTACCAGACCTCACCATGTCTCCACAAAACAGATCATAGTAGTGCCACAGCTCGCCTGTCCTTTTCCACTGTCTTTGTCACTGGTGCAAAAATCATCCTCAAATCTCCACCACCCCTCCACTCCACACAGCCTCATTTGTCCACCATCAGCATCCGACCACGCTCATTCACGTTTATTCCCTCCCACAATATATTCATTACTTCAATGCCATTACAATTTGTATCCAAGGAGCCACAGTCCTCATCATTCTTGCAAAACTCCCCAGCCTGAACACACTCCCACCCTCTGTCCATGGAATTATAATTCACATAGGCTGCATGGATGCATCCTGTCATCACTCCAAAACCACCAGAACTGAGTTGAACAAATTTCCTGAATTTATCAACACGTGTCAAACAATCTGAAGGACGAAAATTAAAATTAAACTTATTTTTCCTAGTGAGTTACAGAAGTTCTTATGACAGTCTGTGCATGTACCAGTAAATATATCACAGTAAAACTGCTTACAATATTCTTTTGAATGAAACTTGCTGATGGTGTGAGTTTTTGTTTGTTAGAGCATTTTGATAAGTGGACAGTATTGAAGTGACTGTTCTGATGATATATCAACAAACATTTAAACTAATATACCAGAAAGTTTCTATTTCTGTATTCTGGATAATTTGGTGTAGAGGAATGCATTTTCTAGTTGAATCTGAACAAAACATGATGCCGTAACAAGCTGTGAAAAAGAGCAAGATTTATTTCTGAAACGTGGACAGCTTGAACGAAGGATCCAAACAGTTCCTAAAACAGTTTAGCTCCACACTTCACTTTAGACTGCAGTAAATAAATACATACCTGTGTAACCCTGATGTTTGGTTCGATGTCAGCGAACTGATCAATCACTCACCCAGGAACTCTTCTCAGCTTCACAACATTTATTAACACAAACTTCATCTGTAACAAAAAAAAAACATGTGGTTGGTGGTGGTCTGACTTGTAGCTCCTGCCCCAACTCTGAGAACATCACCCAGTAAAACATTGTCATCAAGCAGCCTCCACTTCAAAAATGACAGTTGTGCTGTGCACACAAACACTATGAATTATGGTAGTAATGTTTGTGAGATGTTTTCAAAATAAAAGTTGTGAATGATGTCATTCTTGCTATGTTATAAAATAATTTTTAATGTCCACCTGTGAATCTGGATCCATAATATTTTTTACTTTTGTCACTGTTTTGTGTGGTCATTTGTTCATTATGTGAGAAGGTTAATTTGTTTTCCCTGAAGTTTCCAATAATACTAAAACAAAACCATGAAGTTTCTAGAGACCAGTCTCTCTTCAGGCTGACTGTTGAACACCTCCAGATGTTACTGACCCATTTTCACCAAGAGCTGATGTGGAATTTCAAAATTTAAGCCTCATAAATGTAGCTATTTTATTTTACAGTTAACAGTTTCCATTTTTATTAAAACCAAACTGTTTGTTTTAAAGACTAGTCTCACATCACGCTGACAGAGGAACACCTAGATATCAGTTATAAAAATGCAACATACTGTATGTATTCTTCTTTTAAAAACGTCCCGGAAAAATTTACATTTTATTCATATTAAATTTAAAATAAATTTGTTTTTTAAATACTTTGAAGTAGCATAAATATTTAACCTAAAAACACAGAGAACTTTTCAAAGACATTATAGTTATAATTTTTTTTAATACTATCCATTGCAATAACCCTGAATTGGCTCGTTTTCAACTTATTTAACATAATTTCCTTACATAAGCACTACTTTTGTGTCAAACTTGCACCCTGTGGTTTATATTCAGGAGCGTCTTATTTATGTATTTTTTTTTCATCATTTTCAAAATTTATATTGTGGTGGACCACTAGGGGGCTCTACTCACACCCAGTGGACCGAATGTGTTACCGGATGTTTTATTGTGAAAGGTCCAGAGGACCGGATGTTGTATTGTTAGAGGGTTGATATATAAGGCGGTTCGTGGGTGTTTCCCGCCAGAACTGTAGGAGTTGATTAAAGCAGAGTTCTGCATCTCGTCTTCTGTGTCGTCTCTTCATCACCTCCTACACTGGTGACCTCGTGAATTGAACATGTCGACATCTGATGCTACAGCCAGCTCTCCTCAGACGTCCGCTGCTGTGGGACCTCCACAGGCGGCCCCGATCGCTTTTTCGGTGGCCGTTAAAATCCCGGACTTCTGGCTGCACGCCCCTCCGGCGTGGTTTGCCCACATCGAATCACAGTTTGCTCTTCGAGGGATTTCTGCAGACGACACCAAATACCACTATGTGGTCGCCGCGCTGGATCCCCTGTCGACCCAGCGGGCAATGAGCCTGCTCCAGGCCCCTCCGGCACAAGGAAATTACGACGCCCTCAAAGAGCTGCTCCTGAGGCGTTACGCACTCTCAGACGCGGAGCGCGCTGAGAAACTTTTTTCCCTCTCCGGTTTGGGCGATGGCTTGGCTCTGGAGCTGATGGAGAGCATGAAGTCCTTGATGGGAACAGAAGAATGTGGGTTTCTCTTCCTCCACCTCTTCCTCCGCCAGCTCCCGGCTTCCGTGCGCAAAGTCCTGGCCGGCTCCCAGTTTCTGCAGCAGAGAGACTTCCGTCCGCTGGCCGAAGAAGCCGACCGCATCCTCTTAGCTGCGAGGACCTTCGCGGTCCAGGCGGCGGTCCCCGGATCTCCAGCGACACCTGAGTTTCAAGCGACGCCTTCAGCGCCGGACGAGCCATCGGTGGTAGCAGGGGTCGCTACCCGCAGGCGGACAGGAGCCGCCCTTTGTTTCTACCACCAGCGCTTTGGCGCCAAAGCACGACGATGCATCCCGCCGTGCTGCTTCAAGCCGCAGGGAAACGACAACACCAACGCACGCTAGCAGCCGCGGCCGTTGGCGACAGGGAAAGGCTGCTTTTCATCGAAGACTCGAGGTCGGGGAGGCGGTTCCTGGTGGACTCTGGTTCGCAGAAGAGCCTCGTTCCCCCGTCTGGCTCCGACAGGTTGGCAGAAGGCTGCGGCCGCAGCTAACCGCGGCTAATGGCTCTCCCATCAAGACATTTGGTGAAAGGTTGGTGACTGTTTGCTTCCATGAACGGGACTTCCAGTGGAACTTTGTTGTAGCTGCTAGTTCAGTTCCTATTTTAGGGGCTGATTTTCTTTGTGCTCACGGGCTCCTTGTTGATGTTGCTAACAGACGTTTGATCGACGCTGTGTCTTTTTCGTCACTGCCTTGTGCAACGCGAGGAGCTGGGCCTTTAATGCATGCTAACTTTTTTGCTTCGGGTAACGTGTTCCAGCGTTTATTGTCCGAGTTCCCCTCACTGACTGTTCCTAATTTTGCCAACACAAACACAAAACATGGGATCGAACATTATACCCCCACAACGGGCCCCACGGTTTTCGCACGTGCACGCCGCCTCGATGCTACTAAGCTAGCAATAGCACAGGAAGAGTTTGCTAACATGGAGCGTTTAGGCATCGTGCAACGTTCAAACAGTCCGTGGGCCTCCCCCCTGCACATGGTGCCCAAAGCAGACGGCAAATGGCGACCATGTGGGGATTTCCGCCGCCTTAATAACATCACAGAGAACGATCGTTATCCCATCCCCCACATCCAGGATTTTTCAGTGCACCTGGCTGGGACCTCCATTTTTTCTAAAGTAGATTTAGTACGGGGGTACCACCAGGTTCCTGTGCATGTGGAAGATGTCCCTAAGACCGCTGTTATCACGCCTTTCGGCCTGTTTGAGTTTTTGCGCATGCCTTTTGGCCTTAAAGGTGCAGCACAAACGTTTCAGCGGTTGATGGATTCAGTCCTAAGGGGGTTGTCCTTCGTCTTTGTGTACTTAGACAACATCCTGGTGGCTAGCAGCTCGGCTGAAAAGCACATGTCCCACCTCCGTGAGGTTTTTCAAGCGCCTAGCAGCACATGGCCTGATTGTAAATACGTACAGCAAAATGCCAGTTTGGGTTGGCAGTCATTGACTTTTTGGGCCACCGCATCTCTGCCAGTGGTGCTGACCCGTTACCGAACAAGGTGCAGGCGGTGTCCGATTTTCCACAGCCCCAGTCTGTTAAAGCGCTACAAGAATTTTTAGGAATGGTTAATTTCTATAACCGTTTCCTCCCCAGGGCAGCACAACTACTGCGGCCGCTCTATGGAGCGCTTAAAAAGAAAAAGCCCAACGACAGTGTTGACTGGACACCAGAACGCCTACAGGCATTTGGTGATGCTAAAGCTGCATTGGCCACTGCTACCCTTTTGGCCCATCCATCCCCAGCGGCACAAATAGCTTTGACAACAGACGCATCTGATGTTGCGGTGGGGGCTGTGTTAGAACAGCAGGTTTCCGGGGTTTGGCAGCCGCTTGCATTTTTCAGCCGTACGCTGCGGGACAATGAGCTTAAATACAGTGTTTTTGACAGAGAGTTGCTGGCGCTTTACCTGGCCACACGCCATTTCAGGTTTTTCCTGGAGGGCCGCCAGTTCACTGCATACGTTGACCACAAACCCTTGGTGTTTGCTATGTCAAAAATTTCTGACCCCTGGTCTGCTCGCCAGCAACGCCACCTCGCAGCGGTGTCTGAATTTACTACAGACATTCAGCATGTGGCTGGAAAATCCAACGTGGTGGCCGACTGTCTCTCCCGGGTGCTGATCTCTCCCGTGTACGTTGGCATCGATTTTTCTGCTATGGCTGCGGACCAACGTAGCGACGCAGAAATACTCGAGCTCCAGTCCGGGCCCACAGGCCTCGAGTTGGAGGAACGGCAGGTGAATGACGGAGGTCCTCTCCTGCTCTGTGATGTTTCTACTGGCAGGCCCCGCCCTCTGGTTCCAGTTTCATGGCGACGCCGCGTTTTTGATTCTTTACATTCCCTTTCCCATCCAGGTGTTAGAGCCTCTGTGAAACTGGTCAGTTCAAAGTTTGTTTGGCCCGGTCTGCGTAAAGCAGTTAAGGAGTGGGCAGCAGCGTGTGTCCCATGCCAGCGTGCTAAGGTTAACAGGCACACCAAAGCACCTTTGGAACCTTTCTCCATTCCTGGTCGGCGGTTTGACCATGTGCACGTAGACCTGGTGGGCCCTCTGCCTCCATCACAAGGTTTTACTCATCTGCTGACTATAATAGACCGGACCACCAGGTGGCCCGAGGTGGTTCCTCTGACATCCACGACATCTGCAGTGGTGGCCCGGGCATTTTTGTCTACCTGGGTTGCACGTTTTGGCCCCCCTTCAGACATTACATCGGACAGGGGCCCGCAGTTTGTTTCTGAGCTTTGGTCTACCATGGCCAAGGGTCTGGGGACTAACGTTCACAGGACCACCGCTTACAACCCCCAAGCTAATGGTTTGTGTGAACGGTTTCACAGGTCATTGAAAGCTGCACTTCGCGCTGCATTGACCGGTGACAACTGGATTGACCGTCTTCCCTGGGTTTTGTTGGGTTTACGTACCGCAACCAAAGAGGACCTGAGCTCTTCCCCGGCTGAACTGGTTTACGGTCAGCCTGTGCGCGTCCCCGGTGAGTTTTTACCTGAGGTACCCTCACCACAGTTCGCTCCACCGTTGCACCAGTTTTCATCTCAGGAGGGCTCTTTTCGTGTCCCTGGCCCGGTACACCATTGTTTACCGCAGTCATTTGTCCCTAAGACTCTGGAGTCCTCTAAATTTGTTTTTGTCAAACACAATGTACACAGGACACCACTACAGCCTTTGTATGATGGCCCATTTCGGGTTCTTCAACCAGGTCCCAAACACTTCCTTTTAGATTTAGGGGGTCGTACTGAGACTGTCTGTATCGATAGGCTTAAACCAGCTCATGTTATGTCAGATGATCAGGTTGTTACGGCCCAGGCTCCTCGCAGGGGCAGACCTCCATCCACATTGCTAACGGACTGCTGTCCTCCTTCCAGAGACTCTCAACGACCATTGGAGCCCGAATCTTCTGCAGGCCCTCCTCGTCGCCCTCCGCTTCATCAGACTGGTTCTGCAGGGCCCAGGTTCAGCCGTTCTGGTCGTTTGATCAAACCTAAAATGCTGGACTAGTGATGGACCTTACTGGGTGTTCTGGGGGGGGCGTGTGTGGTGGACCACTAGGGGGCTCTACTCACACCCAGTGGACCGAATGTGTTACCGGATGTTTTATTGTGAAAGGTCCAGAGGACCGGATGTTGTATTGTTAGAGGGTTGATATATAAGGCGGTCCGTGGGTGTTTCCCGCCAGAACTGTAGGAGTTGATTAAAGCAGAGTTCTGCATCTCGTCTTCTGTGTCGTCTCTTCATCAACTCCTACAATATTTTATTTTGAAGGACTTCCTGCCGTCTCAGTAGCTTCCTGCCACTGACAAATATTTTCCTTTGACAGAGCTGGGCGCTCGTGGCTTCCAGCACCCTGCCCCTCATGGGGGGAGGTGTTTGTGACTCAGAGAGAATGCCCTCAGGTAATCAGATGTTCAAGGTATTTTGCTCATGGTTTCAAATTGCCTACCATAACTCCACCCACTCTGTCATCATGTGACCAGAAGTCTAACCTGAATGACCAACGAGGTACTCTCGAGGACCAACTCCCAAGTCAGACGCGCATTAATTTCTTCAGATTGTTCCCGTGTTGTTTATCATATTTTGTGCTTCATGCACAGACATGTTCATTTGTTCAGTGATAATGGAAAATGCACAGAGAATTTCTTATGAAGCAACTTTCTTGTTAAAAGCGATCGGCTGTCGAGGAGGAAACAGATCTGCTTTTCGTAGCTGCATTATGTTGATGGTCAGGATTGGAGACACAAAAGCAGTCAAGTCTGTAACATGTTTTAATAAAAGTTTTTTAATTAGTTCTGTGTCAGTAAATTTGCATTAATATACCGATATCTCATTTTAAAGTCACATCCGAACACGAGGCAGCGAAAGGAGCTTCCCCCTCCCTTTTTCATCCATGAGAGTACAGCGGTGGACAAGTCGTCAAATTTATTTTTAAACAAGTCAGTCAAGACTGGTACATATTTAAATAAAAGTTTTTTTTAATTCTGAGGATGAACACATCACTCCTGTCCTGTCCTTTTTACACTGGCTCCCGGTTCAGTTCAGGATACAGTTCAAGCTGCTGCTGTTTGTTTTCAAAGCTCTGAATGGTCTTGCACCTCTGTACATCTCAGAACTTTTGAAAGTCCATCAACCCAGCAGAGCTTTACGATCTGCCAGTCAACACCTGCTGGAGGTGCCTCGCTCGAGGTACAAACAATGGGGAGACCGGTCCTTTTCTGTTGCCGGCCCAAAAGCCTGGAACAGCCTCCCCCTTGAGCTACGTGCCACCTCTGATCTGACTCTGTTCAAAACCAGACTGAAGACCCACTTGTTCAGAAAAGCTTTCAGTGTGTAACTTTTATTACTTTTGGTATTTTAGTAAGTAGCTTTTTTGTTTACATTGCCTCCTTCTATTGTTGTTGCTTTTATTCTATTTTCACTGATTTATTGTACCAGTTTTTACATTTTCTGTCCTGTTAAGCACCTTGGTCAATGCAAGGAATTGTAGGAAGGTGCTATACTACGGAAGCGTATTGCATTCAACCATGAATTTTTTTTTTGGAGCTTATGTAGTTAAAACGGGATACTAAGTAGTGAAAACGTGACATGTAGTGAAAACGTGATACTATGTAGTGAAAATGTGATATTATGTAGTGAAAACGTGATATTATGTAGTGAAAACGTGATAATTATGTAGTTAAAACGTGATACTATGTAGTGAAAACGTGATACTTATGTAGTTAAAACGTGATACTATGTAGTGAAAACGTGATACTTATGTAGTTAAAATGTGATACTAATTCAGGAGGAGCGTTTCCTTTAAATATAGTAGACCTGCAGACTTCCATATATGTCAGATAGGACAATGGGTAACACCGCTGCCTTTCACGCAAATGACCCAGGTTCGATTCCGACCTTGTCTGACTGATTTTTTTTTCTTCTTTGGATTATTTATATAATAATATTTATGCTGAAAATACTTTGCTTATCAGCGTGATTGGGGTGTAATGTGGTTAAGTAACGTCTTAATTTATTAGGCTTCATGCTGTCCGCTGCTAATATTTTAAGACATAACAGACACACCGGTCTTTCCTCATCTCCCACCTTCGTCACAGTGAAGCCAAGCGCTAAATACGCTTCGTCATATTTCCTCGTCTTAGCTTTCTGGGGACCTGCTTTCTCAATATCTTCGTCTGTCTTCGCCTTTCTTTTCATCCCTGTTAAATATTTCTCCATGCTGTATCTTCGCTGCACTTTCTAAAACTTCTCATGCGCTGCTGTGGCTTCTTACTCTGTGAAAAAACTATTCTGCGCGCTCAGTCTGACAATAACAGCGCCACTGCCCCTACTGGCGCGGATGTGTAATTACACTTACCATTTCATACAGTTCAATATTATTAAAATGTAAACACTCAACAACAAACCTATCAAAAGTAATGGCAAAAGACTGAAAATAGTTTATATTTTTACAATAAATGCATGTACAAATAAGCTAACAGGGAGTGCCTGTATGTTGTTGTTTTTTTATTTCGTTTTACGCAAGTTGAAGCAGTTGAAAGACTTCAGCTTTAGGGCTTAAAGTTTGTTTACAGAACTCCTTGTTTTTTTTTGGTTTTTTATTTGGAAAAAACCTGTTGTGTTCCTTTATTACAAAGCGATGTTGTTTCCACAGTGCTGCAGTTTTGTAGAATAGGACAATTGTCTGTCATGTTTTAAGTTGTTTGTAGAGTGATGGACACTCAATAAATAACAGAACAGAATAACAGATAAGCAGCAACTGATCTCATTTGAGTTGAGTGTTTTTGTGTTATAATGTTCACATTATATTGATGTGAAGCACTGGCTTCAAGGCACCTTTCCTCAGAATTAAATGAGATCATGACTGACATCATAGGTGTGGTCAATTTTATAAAGACCAGACCACTAAAAACAAGAGTCTTCTCTGCCATCTGTGAGGAGATGGGAGCTGAACACCAAGCTGTGCTGTTTCACAGTGAAGCTCGGTGGCTGTCACAAGGAAAAGTTTTGTCCAGAGTTTTTGAGCTCAGAGAGGAGATAAGAGTGTTTTTGGTTCAGGAGCACAAGCACGAATTTGCAGAAAAATTTAGTGATGAGAACTTCTTGGCAAAACTGGCCTACCTGAGTGACATATTTGGAAGGCTTAATGAACTGAATCTACAGCTTCAAGGGAAAGATAAACACCTCCCTCAGGTCACAGACAAGATCAGCTCTTTCACTCGGAAGCATGCAATGTGGGGCAGGCGACTTGGTGAAGGAAATACTGATTCATTTGAGAACCTGAATGAATTTGTGGACACTACTGTGTATGATGCCTCCTCAGTGATTCCCTGCATCAAGCAGCATATTGCATCATTGATGCTGTTCTTTGAAAAGTACTTCCCTGAAAACAGTTCCCAGTATGACTGGGTCAGAGATCCTTTCAATGCACCAGCTCCTACTGGTTTCAGCTCTGCAGAGAAGACCAGTTCATTAACCTGACATCTGACTCCACATTGAGACTAGGAATGTGCGATATGGCCTAAAATTCATATCACGATATGTATTGTGAAGGGTGGCGATAACGATATATCGCGATATGTTTTTGGTATAAAACTTGCAATAGGAATGAAAAAAAGCATAGGGTGTCCTTTGCCATAATTTATTTTGAAAACTGCTATACCACAAAATAATCTTTATTGAAAAAATTTCACTACTAGGTCAAGAGAGTTTTTAAATAATTAACAACTCAAGCATTAGGCTTCTTTCTTGTAGTGCAAAACAGTGCAAAATATATCTTGTGTAGTTTTAGCCATAAGTTTTAAACTAAAGAATATGTTGTTAACTCTTCACAGTTTCCAAGTAACAGAGCAGCATTTTAAACTGAAAACACTTCACCCTCCAACCCTCTAGTGCAGTGTTTTTCAACCACTGTGCCGCGGAACACCAGTGTGCCGCGAGAGATCGTCTGGTGTGCCGTGTAAAATTAGTAAATTATGAAATTTTTATTAACTGGTGTAATTTCCTTACCACGCGATAGGTGGCAGTATGGAGCATAGCGTCGCACATTAAAACAAGAGAAGTAGCGGCGCATGAACGTGACGTGTAGCAGTGAGCAAAACAAACAGCGAGGACCTTCTCAAACAAACAGCGATGGAAAACTTTTTCAAAAGAAAAAATACTAAATCCGGTCTGGTCCCTGGACAAAATTCGGACCCAGATGAAGGCCCAAGTGGAAATCAGAAGAAGGCAGAAACTGTGAACGTGAGACTGTACAGTAAGGCTTACATCTCTTTTGAGTCATCAGTTCAGGTATGCTATGACTTTGTTAGTTAATTTTAAGACCATATTGTTGTGGCATTGTTCAGGTTTATTTGAAGGCATGTTAAGTACAATTTCATCCTCTTTAACTTTAAGACCATATTGTTGTGGCATTGTTCAGGTTTATTTGAAGGCATGTTAAGTACAATTTCATCCTCTTTAATTTCAAGACCATATTGTTGTGGCACTTTTCAGGTGTATTTGAAGGCATGTTAAGTTTTATTATTTTATTATTTTATATTTTATTTTTATTATTATTATATTGGGCAGCACGATGGCACAACTGGTAGAGCTGCTGCCTCTCAGCGAGAAGGTTGCCGGTTCAAATCCCGGTCCGGGGCCTTTCTGGGTGGAGTTTGCATGTTCTCCCCGTGCATGCGTGGGTTTCCTCCGGGTACTCCGGTTTCCTCCCACAGACCAAAAAACATGCTTGTTAGGCTGATTGGTGACTCTAAATTGACCCTAGGTGTGAGAGTGGATGGTTGTTTGGTGTGAGTGAGACAGGTTCCTCTTGTAAATGAGTCCCCGTGACTCAACGAGGCTAGCCTGTATAAATAAAGGTTGAATGAATGAATGAATGAATGAATGAATGAATGAATGAATGAATGAATGAATGAATGAAAAAAGTGCAATTTCATTCTCTTTAATTTTAAGATCACAATTTGTGGCACTGTTCAGGTTTATTTCAAGGCATGTTAAGTGCAATTTCATCCTCTTTAATTTTAAGACCATATTGTTGTGGCACTTTCAGGTGTATTTGAAGGCATGTTAAGTGCAATTTCATTCTCTTTAATTTTAAGACCATATTGTTGTGGCACTTTTCAGGTGTATTTGAAGGCATGTTAAGTGCAATTTCATCCTCTTTAATTTTAAGACCACAATTTGTGGCACTGTTCAGGTTTATTTGAAGGCATGTTAAGTGCAATTTCATCCTCTTTAATTTTAAGACCATATTGTTGTGGCACTGTTCAGGTGTATTTGAAGGCATGTTAAGTGCAATTTCATCCTCTTTAATTTTAAGACCACAATTTGTGGCACTGTTCAGGTTTATTTCAAGGCATGTTAAGTGCAATTTCATGTTAAGTGCAATTTGAAATAAGAAATATAAAACATGATAAAAATACATTTTTGTGTTTATTTCATTCCTATTCAAGACACTTTGATAAGAATGACTATATATTTAATATAGGCGGATACAGTGTATCTATGTTTACAATTTTGGTTGGTGGTGTGCCTCGGGATTTTTTCAATGAAAACACTGTGCCTTGGCTCAAAAAAGGTTGAAAAACACTGCTCTAGTGGACGTCTCCTTCAGCTTTAAAGAAGAGCTGACAAGGCAGGCAAACAGTGTCCTCTGTAGCTTTGACCAGAGGGTCTCGCAGTAAAAATCACATAACACAGCGTTCTGTTCACAGATCAGAGGGCAGGTTTCTCTAAAGCTGACCAACGCTTACTTTAACTTTCGACAAAAAAAAAATTCAACAGAACACAGCATTTTGCGCATGCGTCCGATATGGAAAAACTACGGCAAGCCGGACGTAGTTAGCTTATCGCTACTTAGCACTCGAAGAAAATACTTTAACACCACTTATGCACAGTTTTAAACTAAAAAAAAGTAAAGATTAAATCTGACAACTGTGATTTAAAGCTGACCAACGCTTACTTTAACTTTCGACAAAAAAAAAAAACTTTCGACAGAACGCAGCGTTTTGCGCATGCGTCCGAATACGGCAACACTACGGCAAGCCGGAGTTAGCTTCGCTACTTAGCACTCAAAAGAAAAGACTTTAACACCACTTACACACAGTTTTCAACAAAAAAAGTATCGATTAACTCTGACAACTCAGATTGTACACTTCAACACCACTTATGCACAGTTTTACACTAAAAAAAGTAAAGATTAAATCGGACAACTCTGATTTTCTGCGGTTAGCCGGTAGAAGACAGATCTCTATCGTAGGCTAAATTTCTATCGTTTCTACCGTGTAATGTACCGGTTATATCGTGCATCCCTAATTGAGACCGCGGTTCACATCACAGACACTGAGTGAGTTCTGGCTGAGTGTAGAGAAGGAGTATCCACTCTAAAGGGTGAGATACACTCGAGCGTCCTCACGGTACGCCTATACGCAGCGTACGTACGCCAAGGTAAAAGCGTAGCCCCGCGTAGCCCCTCAGGGCATGTACGCGCAAAAGTATTTTTTTACTACGCATACGCGATCCGCGTGCGCGATACGCGGTGTCTGACCATAAACTTCCCGGCGCCGGACTGTTTTGTATGTTACACAAATGAAATAAATTCCCCTTCTTTATCGCTGATCGGGCCTTTTCTTTTGTTTTTTTGCCTAAAGTCAAGTAACCGCTTCTTCCTCCGTTCACTCGATGATTGAAATGAATGAATTCAGGTCCTACCTGGGTGCGCGATGTTTTAATATTCCCTGGTGGGCTGTGTGCTGCAGGAAAAGCGCTCCCTGTTATTATTTTTATTTCTGAGAGAACTTTTTATAACATATATAGTAGAAACACCGCATCAGAACACCGCAGAAGTCCAGCGAGCTGCTCATGTTAAAGGTTTCACTTTCAACTAGGTTTCACTTTTCAGCTGACTGAGCGCTGTCAATCAATTCAGTAGGCGTGTCAGCAAGTGACCAATCAGCGAGCTCAGTTGAGTCCCTTCCGTGTGCTGCTGCTCATATTACAACAAGGAGAACGAGAGCGTTTGAAAGCTGATAGTTTCTTGAAGTATAGCAGCAAAAACATACGCACAAAATATGCGCGTATACGCGCATATACGGAGGACGCTTCAGTGTATCTCGGGCTTTAGGGCAGAAGGCTATGGACATTCTTATTCCTTTTGCAACACCATATCTTTGTGAGACTGGCTTCTCTGCTGTTGCTGCACTAAAGAGCAAGTACAGGTCCCAGCTAAACATTGAACACGAGCTGAGAGTTGCTGTGTCAAGCTTGAAACCCCGCTTTGAAAAGCTGTGCGCTGCAAAATGTGCTCATTGTAGCCATTAGTCCTGACTTCCTCATTTTGTTAAAAAAAAAACACAAATTGTTGTATTCATTTTTTGTTGTAGGTTAAATATATTGTGTTCCTGAATAAATGTTACTGTTCAATTTGAATTTGTTATTGATTTTATTTCAATTAATTTTTCAGTATCAAATGGCAGTCAGTTCAAAAATGTTTGTAAATTAAATAAGGATTGCATGACCTCTTCTGCAGCCACAAAGTCCTGTAGAAGCCTGTTAATCACCCACAGATTCAATCCAGGTGTGTAGCAGAAAGAAAACAAATTCTGCTACAGGACGCACCTCCCAAGGGAAGACAGAAAGTAATAAAAGTAGAAGAAAGAAAAGAAAGTAGAAAAAGTAAAATGTCCAGCTGGGGTGGGGTGGCAAACAGGGTGGCAAGGCTCTCTGTTGGGGTGGCAACTGCCACCCCATGCCACCCCAGTTGATCCGCCCCTGGCTTTGGAAAACCTTCAAAATGAAAACGGGAATTTGGGAGTGTACAAAAAAACATTGTACAAACAGGGTGGCAAGGCTCTCTGTTGGGGTGGCAACTGCCACCCCATGCCACCCCAGTTGATCCGCCCCTGGCTTTGGAAAACCTTCAAAATGAAAACGGGAATTTGGGAGTGTACAAAAAAACATTGTACAAAGGTGGTCAATCTTATTTTCTTCCTATATTCTCCCTATTTTTTTTATTTTTTATTTCTTAGAACTTAAACAAAACCTCATTTTTGGTGCATATCTGTGATAATGAACCAAAGCTACTGAAATTGTCAGTATGCTTGTTTGAAAAATATTCCTGTCATCAAATCTCAGTGAGCATCGTTGCTGCTGAATCGTTGGGTTGGGTTACACTGAACAGAACGTCAGCTGCTGGACATAAATACACTACAGTAACCTTTTATTCACAAAATACAAACTATAATATGTTCATCTTACTTGTGAAAAGTTATCCCCCGAGACCTGACGTCAACAGTCCGTCGATTTGAACAGAAATAAGCTGCACAGTGCTGAAACCATAGATATCTATGGCTGAAACATCTTCTGCTTTAACCAAATAAAAAGGACGACCTCTCCAAGATGGCGGCCGCTGGACATAAATACACTTTAGTAATATTTATTCACAAAATACAAACCATAATATGTTAATCTTACTTGTGAAAAGTTATCTCCCGAGACCTGACGTCAACAGTCCGTCGATTTGAACAGAAATAAGCTGCACAATAAGACGGCCGACCTCTCCAAGATGGCGACCGTAATTCCTGCACCGCAGCTCTCATGCGGTATCTTCTAGCGTCTAGCACAAATGATTATTTTCTGTGGTGCACAATGAGTTAAATGTCCACACTAGAGGTATACCACTCACTGACTTTATGCTCACGCTCCACGCACTGCCTCTCTCCCGACGTGGATTCTGAAAAATCTGAAAGCAGAAACGCGGAAGATGACGTCATGCAGCCGTTTGATTACCCATCATGCATCATGTCCTTCAACAGCTCAAAACTACGGTAACAGACGAAAAATCAACAAAAATAAGAAAGTATGATGTGAAAAACGATTCAGGCTTTGTTTGTTTGTTTTTCAACCTATACAGTATTGCATTTGAAGCCAGAAATTTTCTTGGAACCGTGAGTCTAAATCGTAGTCGTTCTGGACCCTATAAATACCGCTCAAAATTCTAAGTATTCTGGTT